>CM053030.1:194208452-194236639 GCA_028564925.1 Lithobates sylvaticus | reverse complement strand
AATATCCCCAGAAGGTAGGAAAAGCAGGAGGGTCAGAGAAATAAAATGGGAGTGAGATTTATATGAACACACATTTCCCAGAGTTCTGGACGTTATGTCAGCATGTGGGTTTAAAGTGAGGTGATGGGGAGAGGATAGAAGTGATGGTGATTTTATATATATATATATATATATATATATATATATATATATATATATATACACACACACAGTATCTCACAAAAGTGAATATTCCCCTCACATTTTGTAAATATTTTATTATATCTTTTCATGTGACAACACTGAAGAAAAAAACACTTTGCTGTAATGTAAAGTAGTGAGTGTACAGCTTGTATAACAGTGTAAATTTGCTGTCCCCGCAAAATAACTCAACACACAGCCATTAATGTCTAAACCACTGCCAACAAAAGAGAGTACACCCCTAAGTGAAAATGTCCAAATTGGGGGCCAATTAGCCATTTTCCCTCCCTGACTCATTAGTTTTACATGTCTCAGGTATGAATGGGGAGCAGGTGTGTTGAATTTGGTTTTATCACTTTCACTCTCTCATACTGGTCACTGAAAGTTCAACATGGCACCTCATGGCAAAGAACGCTCTGAGGATCTGAAAAAAAAAAGAATTGTTGTTCTACATAAAGATGGCCTAGGCTAAAAGAAGATTGCCAAGACCCTGAAACTGAGCTGGAGCCTGGTGGCCAAGACCATACAGTGGTTTACCAGGACAGGTTCCACTCAGAACAGGGCACGCAAAGAAGTTGAGTGTACGTGCTCAGCGTCATATCCAGAGGTTATCTTTGGGAAATAGACGTATGAGTGCTGCCAGCATTGTTGCAGAGGTTGAAGGGGTGGGGGTCAGCCTGTCAGTGCTCAGACCATACGCGGCACACTGCATCAAATTGGTCTGCATGGCTGTTGTCCCAAAAGGAAGCCTCTTCTAAAGATGATGCACAAGAAAGCCAGCAAACAGTTTGCTGAAGACAAGCAGACTAAGGACATGGATTACTGGAACCATATCCTGTGGTCTCATGTGTGGCGGCAACCAGGTGAGGTGTACAAAGACAAGTTTGTCTTGCCTACAGTCAAGCATGGTCATGGGAGTGTCATGGTCTGGGGCTGCATGAGTGCTGCCGGGACTGGGGAGCTACAGTTCATTGAGGAACCATGAATGCCAACATGTACTGTACATACTACTGAAGCAAAGCGTGATCCCCTCCTTTTGGAGACTGGGCCGCAGGGCAGTATTCCAACATGATAACAGTCCAAACACACTGCCAAGACGACCACTGCCTTGCTAAAGAAGCTGAGGGTAAAGTTGATGGACCGGCCAAGCATGTCTCCAGAACTAAACCCTATTGAGCATCTGTGGGGCATCCTCAAATGGAATGTGGAGGAGCGCAAGGTCTCTAACATCTACTGCTCTATGATGTCATCATGGAGGAGTGGAAGAGGACTCCAGTGGCACATTGTGAAGCTCTGGTGAACTCCCTGCCCAAGAGGGTTAAGGCAGTGCTGGAAAATAATGGTGGCTACACAAAAATTTACACTTTGGGCACAATTTTTAAATTTTCACTTAGGGATTTTCACTTAGGGGTGTACTCACCTTTGTTGCCAGCGGTTTAGACATTAATGGCTGTGTGTTCAGTTGTTTTGAAGGGACAGCAAATGTACCCAGTATATAAGCTGTATACTCACTACTTTTGTAGCAAAGTGTAATTTCTTCAGTGCTGTCACATGAAAAGATATAATAAAATATTTACAAAAATGTGAGGGGTGTACTTACTTTTGTGAGATAATAAATATATATTATATATATATATATATATATATATATATATATATAATATGGGTGAAATAGAGGGGTAAAGGAATTTAAGTAGAGAAGACAATATTGTGACATGAAAATGCAAAGAATGTATATTGGAGGAGAGAGAATAGGAGTCAGATTTGAAAAGACAGAGCTAGATAGGAAAATACAGGCTCACCTGTGGTTGTCCAGAGCAGCCTTTTTCAACCAGGGTGCCCTGGTACCCTGGGGGGCCTTCAGTATTTTTCAGGGGTGCCTTGACAAAGTGCCTAAAAATTGCCCAAAAAGTGTATACCATTAAGCGAGTAGATGAATTCTGCCTTTTAGTTACACAAAGCCAAGGGTTTTTATTGTGCAACGTTACAACCTTTCAGCCACTGGCATCCTAACAACCAATGACTTCTTCGGTTGATGAGGATGATGTCAGGTGGCTGCACAGTATCTTTGTTTGCCACTCCACTGCCCCTCTCTATGAGCAATGGGGGTCACATTAGGAAGAAGAGAAACAATGCAATACTAGTCAGTACCAGTGTGCAAAGGTGTATTTGCTTTAGAGGAATAAATAGCCTCTAACATCAGGTGTCCTACGTGTGTGGCTGATACTGCTTTATGTAAAACTATTTGTTTATTAGTTTAGCTTTTTACATTTTGGAATGGGGTGCCTCAAGATTGTGCAGAATTTTAAAGGATGCGTTGACTGAAAAAAAAGGTTGAGAAACAGTCGTTCAGAGCATTGTTGTTTGCAGATACTTTCTTGCTACCTCATTTGTTGAACTGCCATGCTTCTGCTTTCATTGAACTAACACTTTAAACTTATGTAGAAATAAATCATCATGGCAGATGCATATGGCCTCTTGGCTGTGTCTTTCTTACAAGTGGTGTTCCTTAAATAATACTAAAGTCTCATGTTTTTTTTCTTTAAAAATAACAGACATGTTATACTTACCTGCTCTATGTAATGGTTTTGCACTGAGCAGCCTGAATCCTCTTCTTCTCAGGTCCCTCATCGGCGCTCCTGGCCCCTCCCTCCTATCCCCACAGCAAGCAGCTTGCTATGGGGGCACCCGAGCCAAGCCGCAGCTCCAAGGCATTCATGCACATGGCTGGATAATGATGGGGCTCAGGTAAGTATTAGGGGGGCTGAGGGGGGCTACTGCACACAGAAGGTTTTTTATCTTAATGCATAGAATGCATTAAGATAAAAAAAAAAACCTTCTGCCTTTACAACCACTTTAATTTATAGGGATATGGAATGCATCCTGCAAATTAACCATATTGTTGCAATAGCAGTTTTTGGAATGTTTTATTTTTTTATTTTTTTTTTGCACTTATGTTTAAAAAATTATTTTAGGCATGAAGGTTAGTTAAAGCTCCCAACATTATATATTGTCTGATTTTGCATGTCACACAATATTTGCACAATGATAAGAAAGTCACTACAAGAGAGTGACCAGAAAGTGAGGCTCTCTGATAAGCAAAACACCTATGTCTATAGTAAACACTTTTATTAAAGTAGTAAAAAAATGTGCGGTACAACAAATACCAAGGACACGCTTATGGGCAGGATCTACAAACCACTGTCATGGTCTTATGGGTATAAAATGTAACTGAGTATTTACTACAATCAGAACAAACACAAACAGAAGAGAAAAAACATGTAAACATGTATAACAACATATAACATAAAACACGTCCGGAGGCCAATGAAATTTGTGACATTTCTAATTGAATACGCGCCAATTGATCCGAATCGGATCGAATGAGACTGTCACTAAATTCCCTGGGGGCTCGAGCAAAATTGGAAATGGAACGGGTAAAGGGGCTCAATATCGAACAGTACTAATGCTAAGATAATGGTGATATTATCATTCGATCAATGCAATGAGATAATGCAGATCGCTATGCCTAATGCAAAAGGAAATTGTATACTGACATCCTACAAGTCCAATGACTAGACAAATTTCCTTCTTTTTGGTCGAACTTGTTTGTCAAAAAAGACAGTATGAAGGGATGAAGTTACTCAAATTGCATCCATAGGTAGTATAGTCGCATGAATGGAACAGTTCATAGCAATATGGAAAGAAATTAAAACCGCGCTAATAGAGCATAAATCCACCTTAAATGGTAAAACCAAAAAAGGGAGAGACAAAAAACAGGCAGCCGCTCAAGGTGGGATACACACACTAAGCATAAACAAATAAAAAAGGAAGCAGCGCCAGAACAGACAAAAAATTACTATATAACAGACAGGGATATTTCCACAAAATCACTGTGTCCAGTCCTAGGTTTAAAAGTCCAAATGCAGCTGGAATGTTATAAGCCCAAAAAACAACTGGGGTAGATAGAACATAAGTTGAAGAGAATGTCCACATCAAGGATAATCACAATATCAGCACCGCAGTGAAGTAATGTATTAGGTGACATAGGATCCCTCCACCAGTATTGCTATGCTCTTACCAGAAGGCTGAGCATATAGAGCTCTGTGGTAATGGCTATGGATATCCTGGCGATGAAATCCTGCGATCACCCAGTGTATAATATGGATCTGGCGTCCCTTGTTCCTCCCGGTACTCAAGTCATACACTCAGCAGTGCATTGTAGTGTAAAAGAAGAGAAGGGGTACCCATAGCGTAAAACTGTATTATATATTTTATTTTAAAAGCAAAGATAAACTCACATTCAAATTCAGATTGGAGCATAAAACACATCCGCCGGCCGGTCGGATCCTGTAGCCCGTCCTCCTGAGCGTGGTGGCGTCACTGCGCGCCTTCCCAGACTAGTTTCGGTACAATTACCGTCATCAATGGGGAACGGGCGACGCAGCGACGCACCACCATTATATAACCAAGCCTCATTCCAGAATGCGGTCATGTGACTCAAACTCAAACCGCCATTTTAGAAATGGGCATTCACACTAGTCTCTATGGGCAGATGTCTGTGAGGACAACCATCAAATATAGAGTTAAAACGAATCCATAAATAGATTTCCATAATATCAATGAAGGGACTTAGATGCAAAATATAAAAATAAATACTACGTCAAAACAATATTATATTATTTTAAATGTGTATTAAACGGGGGATAACCAGTCTTAAAGATAAATATACTGGAACAGAAAAAAATCTCCCCCTATCTGTGATCTAGTGCTATTGTTAATGTGCACAGATGGAGAAATCCCAAATAAAACCATGTATGTGACTCAAAGTGATATAAGTGACATACTAATGTAAAAATGGGAAATTAATCCCATAAAACATAAAATATAAAATTATAAGTGAATAAACATTTATAAAGCGTGATGTTATACGAGTATTATACAGTGATGTGAAAAAAGTAAAATATTAAATTAAGTGTGAAACTACTACAAAGTAGGATTTGAAAAAAAGTAGGATTTGAAAAAAAGGGGGGGGAAGGGGAGTGGTGGGGGGGTGTCATAGTAAAATGATCACCTACGAAATGTGTAATAGTATACAGTCAATAAATTAAGATTTCATCACAAAGCTCGTCGCACTTGTCCGCATCCCAGAATGGGCCACAGATGACAACAATAATACATAATAATAAAACCATATATTAAAATCTTGTATTTAAAAACAAGTGGGGACCTTCAGGAATTGTCTATAAAAGCATTGACATCAGTGTCAATGTTCAACCCGAAGGGGGTGTAGCATTTAAGCCTATGTATCCACCCCATTTCTGATCTAGAGATCTCCCTAACCAAGGAACCACCCCGCCAATGTGGCTTGAATTTGTCGATCCCTAGAAACAGCGTATTCGTAGGGTTTTTTTTGTGGTGAAGTAAGTAGTGTTTCGAAACAGAATGTTTCGGAAACCCAGTAAGTATATTGGTTATATGCTCATTGAGGCGTACCTGCAGGGGCCGTTTGGTACGTCCCACATATTGTAGGCCACAAGGGCACTGCAACATGTAGACCACCCCCGTAGTGGCACAAGTAATGAAAGGTTTGATGGTGTGTGTTGCCCCTGTGACGGTACACCCGAAGGTCGTGGTGCGTCTGCCTGACGCAGTATTCAATGAGCAAACACGACATTTCCCACATTTATAATACCCCGTTAATTGATCAAAAAATCCTCTCGTGGATATAGGGGGATTGATGACATTTGGGGCAATTTTGTGTCTCAGGGATGGCACCCCTCTAAAGACAACCCTAGGTCTCTCTGGAACCACTTCTCTAAGAACAGAATCATTAGAAACTATGTGCCAATGTTTGTTAACCAGCTTCTTTATATTGTTATGTTGCACGGAATAGGTGGTCAGAAAGGGAACTCCACCCTGGAAATCATTCCGTGCACGGGGGCCCTTCTCTAATAAAAGACTGTCCCTTTCCAAATTTTCCACGGAATTCAGGGTTTCGACAAGAAATTCTTCGCCGTACCCCTTTTCCAAGAATCTTTGTGTTAGGACTTTGGCCTGATCTTGGAATACAGCAGGATCTGAACAGTTGCGCCTAAGCCGTAAATACTGGCTTTTAGGCACAGACTTAAGCCACGGAGCGTGGTGACAGCTATCAATAGGTATAAAGGAATTTCTATCCGTGGCTTTAAAGTGGGTCGCAGTGACAATTTGGTCATCCTGTATCCTGATGTTGAGGTCTAAGAAATGTATAAGAGTCTGACTCTTCTCGTACTTCAGTTCGATGCCCCTAGAATTTTGGTTCAAGGACTCCATGAAAGAATCAAGATCACCGGAGTCGCCATCCCATAGGAGGAGGATGTCATCAATGTACCTAGCCCAGAAGGTCAGTTGAGGCACATTCTGGGCATAGATGACATCCTCCTCCCACCTGGCCATAAATAAATTGGCCAGACTAGGGGCATATTTAGCCCCCATGGCAACTCCAGTGGTTTGACGGAAAAATTGGTTGTCAAACCAAAAATAGTTTCGTGTAGCAACGAATCTAAGTAATGTCATCAGGAATTTAATTTGCTCCTCTGGCAATCCAGAGTCACGCTGGAGATAACCCTGTACCGCTGATAACCCTGTCATCTGTGGCCCATTCTGGGATGCGGACAAGTGCGACGAGCTTTGTGATGAAATCTTAATTTATTGACTGTATACTATTACACATTTCGTAGGTGATCATTTTACTATGACACCCCCCCACCACTCCCTTCCCCCCCTTTTTTTCAAATCCTACTTTTTTTCAAATCCTACTTTGTAGTAGTTTCACACTTAATTTAATATTTTACTTTTTTCACATCACTGTATAATACTCGTATAACATCACGCTTTATAAATGTTTATTCACTTATAATTTTATATTTTATGTTTTATGGGATTAATTTCCCATTTTTACATTAGTATGTCACTTATATCACTTTGAGTCACATACATGGTTTTATTTGGGATTTCTCCATCTGTGCACATTAACAATAGCACTAGATCACAGATAGGGGGAGATTTTTTTCTGTTCCAGTATATTTATCTTTAAGACTGGTTATGCCACGTTTAATACACATTTAAAATAATATAATATTGTTTTGACGTAGTATTTATTTTTATATTTTGCATCTAAGTCCCTTCATTGATATTATGGAAATCTATTTATGGATTCGTTTTAACTCTATATTTGATGGTTGTCCTCACAGACATCTGCCCATAGAGACTAGTGTGAATGCCCATTTCTAAAATGGCGGTTTGAGTTTGAGTCACATGACCGCATTCTGGAATGAGGCTTGGTTATATAATGGTGGTGCGTCACTGCGTCGCCCGTTCCCCATTGATGACGCTAATTGTACCGAAACTAGTCTGGGAAGGCGCGCAGTGACGCCACCACGCTCAGGAGGACGGGCTACAGGATCCGACCGGCCGGCGGATGTGTTTTATGCTCCAATCTGAATTTGAATGTGAGTTTATCTTTGCTTTTAAAATAAAATATATAATACAGTTTTACGCTATGGGTACCCCTTCTCTTCTTTTACACTACAATGCACTGCTGAGTGTATGACTTGAGTACCGGGAGGAACAAGGGACGCCAGATCCATATTATACACTGGGTGATCGCAGGATTTCATCGCCAGGATATCCATAGCCATTACCACAGAGCTCTATATGCTCAGCCTTCTGGTAAGAGCATAGCAATACTGGTGGAGGGATCCTATGTCACCTAATACATTACTTCACTGCGGTGCTGATATTGTGATTATCCTTGATGTGGACATTCTCTTCAACTTATGTTCTATCTACCCCAGTTGTTTTTTGGGCTTATAACATTCCAGCTGCATTTGGACTTTTAAACCTAGGACTGGACACAGTGATTTTGTGGAAATATCCCTGTCTGTTATATACCGTATTTGCCGGCGTATAAGACGACTGGGTGTATAAGACGACCCCCTATTTTTCCAGTGAAAACTTAGGTTTGGGGCTATACTCGCCATATAAGACTACCCCCCTTCCGAGGCAACACCATTTACAAAAAACCATCAGGAAAAAAAAAAAAAACCCATCAGACTTAATATCAGAAAAAGGAAACTGGTGAACTACAAGTCCCAGATATCCCACAATTGGTAGGCAGCAACAATGAATCCTCTCCTCCAAAGCACCATAAATCATACCTGTATTTTAGGGGAGATCTGGAGCTGGATGTGCAGTACAGGATGCTTTGTTAATATGTAGAGCACCAAGTACACACAGTATATGATACTGTATTAGTACAGTAGCGCCAGGTACACTTCAGAATACAGTGTGCAGACAGTGTGCACCACTGAGCTAATCACGGCAGGCATTGTATTTTACTAATCTGTTGATGGATACAAAGCCTGCTTGGATTGGCAGAGGCTGTGACATCAGCCCGCACCGCTCTGACTCATGTAGCCTGCTCCAATTGGCAGAGGTTGTTACCCAATTTGAGCAGGCTTAGCAGGCTCTGTTTTCATCAGAGTGCATCGCCCGCCGGGATTGGCTGAGCGGCGCATACTGTATACATATTACAATTTTACAGAGTGCCCGGTGGACTGATATCCATCTGGCGGCTTCTTCACCCGGCGTATAAGACGACCCCCGCTTTTTGGCTGTGTAATTTCGTTGTAAAAGGTAGTCTTATACGCCAGAAAATACAGTAGTAATTTTTTGTCTGTTCTGGCGCTGCTTCCTTTTTTATTTGTTTATGCTTAGTGTGTGTATCCCACCTTGAGCGGCTGCCTGTTTTTTGTCTCTCCCTTTTTTGGTTTTACCATTTAAGGTGGATTTATGCTCTATTAGCGCGGTTTTAATTTCTTTCCATTCTGCTTTGCTGATACATTTAACCGCAGCTCTTAACAATTCTTGAAGCTGCAAACCCCTCCTTTATCTGTACCCCTTATCTCCTACCCTGTTTCCTACCCTATATTAGGGATAATGGATATTTTTGAGTTTAGAACTAATAGGGTGGTTGATATGGAGGGAGTCTTTGAACCCTATAAACACGATGAGGGCGACCTCAGTGGTACCTTCATGAGACTCAAGAATCTCATGATAACCGAGAATCATACGAAATGGGACATAGCGTACTTGGAGACTTACATCAAGTGCACTATGGTCCCACGTAGCCTAAGATGGGAGGTGGCACCCCAAAAAGGCGAAATTGATCTCGAGGATTGGTTTAAATATTTTAATCAAGCTGGACTCTCATTTTTACGCTTTTTAGTGGAGAGGAAAACAGCTAAACTATCCAAGCTTGACGTAGAAATTAAAAATATACAAACCAAGCTTGCATGTCTGAAAGAAAGCGACGAATATCGTGACAAATCACAGAACCTGTTGAAAGTCCTAGAAAAAGAGGATAGGGATCAAAGGACCAAAAAAAAGAAAAAATACAACAGGGATTTGGCCGATTATCAAGGGAATATCGTATTCGAGTGGCAAAAAAAATTATTGGAGGAGACCTCCAAACAATCAGGGTTGGAGATGGAGGTCACACAGATTGCTCCCCCCATTGGTGTAAATGCCACTGGCAATCCCCAAGCCCCGAAACGTTTAAACCCTAAACCACAGACTAATGGTGCCAATTATCCTCATCAGTCCCCCAGGAGAGGTAGGGGTACTAACAGGGGGAATATTCACCGAGGGAACTCGAGAACATCTGGACCCCCTAGGCCCAACCGGGATTATGATGTAGGTCAAGGATATTTGGGACCCCCACAATCCAGTGGGGGTTATCCTCCACGAGGACAAACATGGGGTCAGTACCCTAGTCAATCTCTAACGGATGGATATGGGGAATACCAGGGGAGCTGGGGAGGTCCACATAATAGGGACACAAATGTACAAACCCCCTCACATGGGAATAGGTACAACCATTCCGAATGGGACTACAATGTCCCGATAAGAAACACCTTCTTTCCGCTCAACGATATGAACGGGCCTGAAGGGGATTTTGCTCCCCGTTCCCAGCCCTACCTATATCCAACTAATCCGATTTCTAATTGCCCCCCCCGAGGATTCATGGGTGAACCTAGGGGCCCCCCACAAGGGGTAGGAACGAACCAATGGGGTTTTCACAAACCCATACAAGGGGTCAAAAGGCAAGGAGAAAGGGGAGAGGAACCAGAGGGGGGAGGCGGTCCAGAGCAGCTAAAGCGGCCAAGGGTCTAAAGGGACAGGGTATTTTTAATTTAAGCACTAAGTCACTTTCAGAGTCAGAACAAGCTATTTTAGATAAGGGTTTAAAATTTGCACCCCCCAGGGGGCTGAATAAATTCCATACTTTCATGGATAGCCATAAGTTTGTTCGCAAATTGAACATTAAAAGGTATATGACTGTGAACACTTATGACAGAGAGACCAATGTTAGTAATACCGTTGCGGAACCTGTTGTTCATTCTGGCTTGCGTAACGCCTCACTGTTCAACCCGCCTGGAACATTGGCTCCATCCTTAAAGGTCTTTAGAGACGTCATGTTGAGGGACCTCGACCTTATGGAGGTGAAAAAAGTTAGGATGACAAAATCTCTACAGGATGGGTTGGACTCACTTTGCAGGAGAAAGGATTTGGTTATCAGGCCTGCGGATAAGGGGGGGGGGGGGTATTGTGGTTTTGGATAGAGAGATGTACATGACCGAGATGCATCGTATTGTTGGAGACACCGCCACTTACAGTCAATTGCCCTCAGACCCTAAGGTTCAGTATACTAGGGAGCTTGAGGAGCTGATAGCTGGTGGACTCTCCTCAGGGATCCTTGATTCCAAGGAGGCCTTTTATCTCGTCCCTAGGGCTCCACGGACCCCTGTCCTCTATTATTTACCCAAGGTGCACAAAGATCCGGTTTGCCCCCCGGGACGTCCTATAGTAAGTGGAATAGATTCCATTACATCCCGGGTGGGCAAATATATCGACGTGTACCTACAACCTCTAGTTGGGAAAATGCCCTCTTTCGTTAAGGACTCCCGACATGTGATAAACCTTTTAAATAATTTGAGGGTTACTGAGAATACATGGATGGTGACTGCCGATGTCACCTCCCTGTATACCATTATCCCTCACGAATTAGGTTTGGAGGCGGTACAGGGTTATCTCCAGCGTGACTCTGGATTGCCAGAGGAGCAAATTAAATTCCTGATGACATTACTTAGATTCGTTGCTACACGAAACTATTTTTGGTTTGACAACCAATTTTTCCGTCAAACCACTGGAGTTGCCATGGGGGCTAAATATGCCCCTAGTCTGGCCAATTTATTTATGGCCAGGTGGGAGGAGGATGTCATCTATGCCCAGAATGTGCCTCAACTGACCTTCTGGGCTAGGTACATTGATGACATCCTCCTCCTATGGGATGGCGACTCCGGTGATCTTGATTCTTTCATGGAGTCCTTGAACCAAAATTCTAGGGGCATCGAACTGAAGTACGAGAAGAGTCAGACTCTTATACATTTCTTAGACCTCAACATCAGGATACAGGATGACCAAATTGTCACTGCGACCCACTTTAAAGCCACGGATAGAAATTCCTTTATACCTATTGATAGCTGTCACCACGCTCCGTGGCTTAAGTCTGTGCCTAAAAGCCAGTATTTACGGCTTAGGCGCAACTGTTCAGATCCTGCTGTATTCCAAGATCAGGCCAAAGTCCTAACACAAAGATTCTTGGAAAAGGGGTACGGCGAAGAATTTCTTGTCGAAACCCTGAATTCCGTGGAAAATTTGGAAAGGGACAGTCTTTTATTAGAGAAGGGCCCCCGTGCACGGAATGATTTCCAGGGTGGAGTTCCCTTTCTGACCACCTATTCCGTGCAACATAACAATATAAAGAAGCTGGTTAACAAACATTGGCACATAGTTTCTAATGATTCTGTTCTTAGAGAAGTGGTTCCAGAGAGACCTAGGGTTGTCTTTAGAGGGGTGCCATCCCTGAGACACAAAATTGCCCCAAATGTCATCAATCCCCCTATATCCACGAGAGGATTTTTTGATCAATTAACGGGGTATTATAAATGTGGGAAATGTCGTGTTTGCTCATTGAATACTGCGTCAGGCAGACGCACCACGACCTTCGGGTGTACCGTCACAGGGGCAACACACACCATCAAACCTTTCATTACTTGTGCCACTACGGGGGTGGTCTACATGTTGCAGTGCCCTTGTGGCCTACAATATGTGGGACGTACCAAACGGCCCCTGCAGGTACGCCTCAATGAGCATATAACCAATATACTTACTGGGTTTCCGAAACATTCTGTTTCGAAACACTACTTACTTCACCACAAAAAAAACCCTACGAATACGCTGTTTCTAGGGATCGACAAATTCAAGCCACATTGGCGGGGTGGTTCCTTGGTTAGGGAGATCTCTAGATCAGAAATGGGGTGGCTACATAGGCTTAAATGCTACACCCCCTTCGGGTTGAACATTGACACTGATGTCAATGCTTTTATAGACAATTCCTGAAGGTCCCCACTTGTTTTTAAATACAAGATTTTAATATATGGTTTTATTATTATGTATTATTGTTGTCATCTGTGGCCCATTCTGGGATGCGGACAAGTGCGACGAGCTTTGTGATGAAATCTTAATTTATTGACTGTATACTATTACACATTTCGTAGGTGATCATTTTACTATGACACCCCCCCACCACTCCCTTCCCCCCCCTTTTTTTCAAATCCTACTTTTTTCAAATCCTACTTTGTAGTAGTTTCACACTTAATTTAATATTTTACTTTTTTCACATCACTGTATAATACTCGTATAACATCACGCTTTATAAATGTTTATTCACTTATAATTTTATATTTTATGTTTTATGGGATTAATTTCCCATTTTTACATTAGTATGTCACTTATATCACTTTGAGTCACATACATGGTTTTATTTGGGATTTCTCCATCTGTGCACATTAACAATAGCACTAGATCACAGATAGGGGGAGATTTTTTTCTGTTCCAGTATATTTATCTTTAAGACTGGTTATCCCCCGTTTAATACACATTTAAAATAATATAATATTGTTTTGACGTAGTATTTATTTTTATATTTTGCATCTAAGTCCCTTCATTGATATTATGGAAATCTATTTATGGATTCGTTTTAACTCTATATTTGATGGTTGTCCTCACAGACATCTGCCCATAGAGACTAGTGTGAATGCCCATTTCTAAAATGGCGGTTTGAGTTTGAGTCACATGACCGCATTCTGGAATGAGGCTTGGTTATATAATGGTGGTGCGTCGCTGCGTCGCCCGTTCCCCATTGATGACGGTAATTGTACCGAAACTAGTCTGGGAAGGCGCGCAGTGACGCCACCACGCTCAGGAGGACGGGCTACAGGATCCGACCGGCCGGCGGATGTGTTTTATGCTCCAATCTGAATTTGAATGTGAGTTTATCTTTGCTTTTAAAATAAAATATATAATACAGTTTTACGCTATGGGTACCCCTTCTCTTCTTTTACACTACAATGCACTGCTGAGTGTATGACTTGAGTACCGGGAGGAACAAGGGACGCCAGATCCATATTATACACTGGGTGATCGCAGGATTTCATCGCCAGGATATCCATAGCCATTACCACAGAGCTCTATATGCTCAGCCTTCTGGTAAGAGCATAGCAATACTGGTGGAGGGATCCTATGTCACCTAATACATTACTTCACTGCGGTGCTGATATTGTGATTATCCTTGATGTGGACATTCTCTTCAACTTATGTTCTATCTACCCCAGTTGTTTTTTGGGCTTATAACATTCCAGCTGCATTTGGACTTTTAAACCTAGGACTGGACACAGTGATTTTGTGGAAATATCCCTGTCTGTTATATAGTAATTTTTTGTCTGTTCTGGCGCTGCTTCCTTTTTTATTAGTTCATAGCAATACTCCGATGGTGTAAATAGACGTCCCATTGTCTCCGCGATTAAGGGCCCTTAAGAGAGATCAGGAAAATATCTTGATAATCTCCTAAAGGATATGGTGACAGGTTTAAAATCTTATGTGGGAGACACTGGTGACGTCCTGGAGGGACTTCTACTCGTGGGAATCAACGCCAAATCTTTATATACTTCGATCCCTCACAAGTGGGGGATCAAGGCAGTGGAATTCTTACTCAATAAGCATTTCCCCCTCTGTGGACCTCAAAATGAATTTGTGGTGCAGATGCTTATGTTTGCCCTCGACAATAATTTCTACCCCATTTTTACCAAAAAATTAAAGGTACCTCTATGGGGGCACCATGGGCCCCGGCATACGCATGTATCCTTCACCGATGTACCTGGGCCATGTAAATACGTGGCTCAGGTACATCGACGATGTCTTGATGATTTGGAGAGGAGATGAGCACTCCTTAAAAGACTTCATCGAGTTCCTAAATCACAATGATCGGAACATCAAATTGACATACGTTTGGGACCATGGGAGGATCTCATTTTTGAACCTCTCAATTGGTATGAGGGATTTGACCCTCACAACCCATACCTATTGCAAAGATACATCTGCCAATACCCTATTAAGGGCTGACAGCCATCATCCACAATGGATGAAAAATAGCATTCCAGTGGGCCAATTGCTCCGCATCAGACGTAATTGTTCTGATGTGGAGGAATATAAACGAGAAAGCGATGAACTCTTTGAACGATTTCACGAGCGGGGCTATTCCCCCAAAAAAATTAGAAGAGCAAAATGTAAAGCAGCAAGTAGAGATTGTGCATCCCTTTTCAGAAAGAACAAGGTTTCCATTCCTCAGATAAATACTGACCCAGGCCCAGTGAAGATTATTACCCAATATGGGACACAGTGGGAAACGGTTAGATCGATTCTACAAAAACACTGGGGTAGCCTCACAAATATGCCAGGAATATCTAACATAGTGGGGTCAGGACCCACAATGGTGGCCTGTAGAGCTAGAAACCTGGGAAACCACCTGATTAAATCGGAACATACTAAAAGCATTGATAGCTCTTGGTTGTCGTGATTCCCAAGTAGCAAGGGTATGTTCCCCTGCGGACCATGTCAGGTTTGTCCTTTTGTACATAGGACCACATCATTTAGTGACTCACAAAATAAAATGAATTTTGAGATTGAAAGCCTCATCAACTGTGCTACAATGCGAGTCGTCTACATGATAATTTGTCCATGTAACAAAATGTACATAGGGAAAACCAAACGACAGTTCAGAATCCGCATGGGTGAACATATGAGGGAGATCCAAGAGAGAAATCCAGAAAAAACAGTATCCCGTCACTTCGCCCGATTTCACCAGGGCAAATTGACGGGGATGCAAGTGAAAGGCATCTATGCTCTAAATCTTTCTACTAGAAGAGAAGATTTTGATCAGATATTGCAACAAAAAGAAAAAAGATGGATTTTTCGCTTGTGATCCCTCACCCCAAGAGGCTTAAACACAGAATTGAGTCTACACGCCCTTTTTACCAAGCTAGGGGGCAATAATTGAGATATATAGTGTCCTCATTGATCGTGTGGCAATACCTTTGAACACTGAAAAGCGACCATTAGCTTATTACATTCCAGACCTATCCTTTTAGGTGCTGGGATGTGTATGCCACCAGTCAATGATGACACTATATCTATGACTAATATAAATGTTAACTTTAATACTACGCTCAACATTTATATCTATATGAGAACGAGGTATTTCTTGTCTTAAATACACTATGTATCTCTCAAGTCCTGTCTGTCTCCTGTGTCATGTCTATATCCTTTTTCCTTTTCCCATTCCATTTCTAATAATACTTAAATGTGATGTATCAGTCATATAGACGATAGGTGGAACATGAGTATGTTCCATCTCCCATTATCTTTTTGTATGGTTTGGATATTAAGAATTACCCACTGCCCATAATACTTGCTAGGATTGGTATAATAGGACCAAGAGCAATGGATATTGACATACAGGGTGAATAAATATATGTAGAAAAAGAAATCTCATTGAATCATGAAAAACTCGGCAGTTCCAATGGATTACAATACTTTGACTTTAACACAAACGTGGAGTGCTCCTTTAAATGTTTTTTTGCTTGGTGGGTGTTGACGGGAAATTGATGATCTGTTAAGAAGGCGTGCCCGCATACAACCATTACGTCCAGATGAAGCTACACTAATCAGTATAGTGAAACGCGTTGACGTCACTTCCGCTCTGGACGCCTCGCTACGGCGCGAATCCCCAGCAGGGCTGGAAGCACGGATACTGTGTACAAACAACTACGACTCGCGGGTCTTGGTAATGAATGGACGAACAGTAACGAATGGAGCAATCGTAGCTGAACTGCAATCACGGATACGGTGTCCAATAAGTGCAACCGGTGGGTTCTGGTAACGAATGACCGAACAGTAACAAATGAGGCAACTCTATATGGCATACACATATGCAGCAACGGGGTACAATCTAACGGTACATCTTACACAAATATTGTATACAAGGTGTAATAGACGAACGGCCGGACCCGTGAGTATACCGTTACTTATATTTACACCATCGGAGTATTGCTATGAACTGTTCCATTCATGGGACTATACTACCTACGGATGCAATTTGAGTAACTTCATCCCTTCATACTGTCTTTTTTGACAAACAAGTTTGACCAAAATGAAGGAAATTTGTCTATTGATTGGACTTGTAGGATGTCAGTATACAACTTCCTTTTGCATTAGGCATAGCGATCTGCATTATCTCATTGCATTGATCGAATGATAACCATAGAGGTACCTTTAATTTTTTGGTAAAAATGGGGTAGAAATTATTGTCGAGGGCAAACATAAGCATCTGCACCACAAATTCATTTTGAGGTCCACAGAGGGGGAAATGCTTATTGAGTAAGAATTCCACTGCCTTGATCCCCCACTTGTGAGGGATCGAAGTATATAAAGATTTGGCGTCGATTCCCACGAGTAGAAGTCCCTCCAGGACGTCACCAGTGTCTCCCACATAAGATTTTAAACCTGTCACCATATCCTTTAGGAGATTATCAAGATATTTTCCTGATCTCTCTTAAGGGCCCTTAATCGCGGAGACAATGGGACGTCTATTTACACCATCGGAGTATTGCTATGAACTGTTCCATTCATGCGACTATACTACCTATGGATGCAATTTGAGTAACTTCATCCCTTCATACTGTCTTTTTTGACAAACAAGTTCGACCAAAAAGAAGGAAATTTGTCTAGTCATTGGACTTGTAGGATGTCAGTATACAATTTCCTTTTGCATTAGGCATAGCGATCTGCATTATCTCATTGCATTGATCGAATGATAATATCACCATTATCTTAGCATTAGTACTGTTTGATATTGAGCCCCTTTACACATTCCCTTTCCAATTTGGCTCGAGCCCCCGGGGAATTTAGTGACAGTCTCATTCGATCCGATTCAGATCAATTAGCGTGTATTCTAACGCCAATTAGAACTGTCACTGTCGTCCGGATGTGTTTTATGTTATATGTTGTTATACATGTTTACATGTTTCTTTCTCTTCTGTTTGTGTTTGTTCTGACTGTAGTAAATACTCAGTCAGTTGCATTTTATACCGACCATATCCTGCCCATAAGCGTGTCCTTGGTATTTGTTGTACCGCACATTTTTTTACTACTTTAATAAAAGTGTTTACCTTAGACATAGGTGTTTTGCTTATCAGAGAGCCTCACTTTCTGGTCACTCTCTTGTAGTGACTTTCTTTTTGTTACCTAACATATCAAGCTTTAACCACTTTCAGACCGGACCAATTTGCAGCCAAAGGACCAGGCCCCTTTTTGCGATTCGGCACTGTGTCGCTTTAACTGACAATTGCGCGGTCGTGCGACGTGGCTCCCAAACAAAATTGACGTCCTTTTTTTTTCCTTTTGGTGGTATTTAATCGCCCCTGCGGTTTTTATTTTTTGCGCTATAAACAAAAAAGAGTGAGAATTTTGAAAAAAACGCATTCTTTTTTATTTTTTGTTATAATAAATATCCCCCAAAAATATATAAAAAAACATTTTTTTTTCCTCAGTTTAGGCCGATGCGTATTCTTCTACATATTTTTGGTTAAAAAAATAGCAATAATCGATTATTGATTGGTTTGCGCAGAAGTTATAGCGTTTACAAGATAGGGGATAGTTTTATAGCATTTTTATTAATAATTTTTTTTTTATTAGTAATGGCGGCGATCAGCGATTTTTATTGTGACTGCGACATTATGGCGGACACATCAGACATTTTTGACACATTTTTGGGACCATTGTCATTTATACAGCAATCAATGCTATTTAAATGCATTGATTCCTGTATAAATGAGACTGGCAGTGAAGGGGTTAACCAGGGGGTGGCAGTGTAGGGGTTAAGTATGCCTAGGGGTGTGTTTCTTACTGTGGGGGGCGTGGCTGTCAGCTAGTGAATGCTGATCTCTGCTCCAATCACAGGGAGCAGAGATCGGCGTCACTAGTTGCTAGGCAAAACGGGGAGATGCTGTTTATTTCGGCATCTCCCTGTTCAGCCTTCCCGTGAGACGATCGCGGGTGTCCCCGCGGCGATCAAGTCCGCGGGACCCGCTACCGGCCTCACGGGGGTCCCGACCGGCGTGGGAGCGCGCCGCTCCCGGCGCGCTCCCGATGGCACGGGCGGCATTAAGGAGGGACTTATTTATATGCCCTCCTGCCTGTCCGTGCCATTCTGCCGACGTATATCGTCGTGCGCCGGTCGGGAACCGTTTAAAATTGCTCAAGACAATGACGAACTTCAGCACCCTATATTTTCCATAGGCAAAGCTTTAAAGGCCCCTACAGGTCATCAGTTAACCAAGAATATTGGCCCTAGAATTATTGCTCACACTCCGGCATGTGCAGCAATATGTAACATGTGTAGCACAAGTGATGTTTTCGTACTTAGGTGCCCCCCGACAGGTGTGTTTAATCACATAAGCTCCGGACCATTTGGCTGGCCAAAGACCAGAGCACTTTTTGCGATTCGGCACTGCGTCGCTTTAACTGACAATTGCGTGGTCGTGCGACATGGATCCCAAACAAATTTGATGTACTTTTTTCCCCGAAAATAGAGCTTTCTTTTGGCGGTATTTGATCACCTCTCCGGTTTTTATTTTTTGCGCTATAAACAAAAAGAGCGACAATTTAAAAAAAAACGCATTATTTTTTACTTTTTGCTATAATAAACTTCCCCAAAAAATATATAAAAACATTTTTTTTTTTTCCTTAGTTTAGGCCAATACGTATTCTACATATTTTTGGTAAAAAAATCGCAATAAGCGTTTATTGATTGGTTTGCACAAAAGTTATAGGGGATAGTTTTATGGCATTTTTATTAATATTTTTTTTTTTACTAGTAATGGCGGCAATCAGCGATTTTTATCGTGACTGCGACATTATGGCGGGACGTGTTCTAACTGTAGGGGGGATGGGCTACGTGTAACCGCTCCTGATCATAGGGAGCTGTGATCAGTGTCCTGTCACTAGGAAGAATGGGGAAATGCATGTGTACATCAGCATCTCCCCATTCTTCCTCTCCGTGAGACGATCTCGGATATCCCCGAGGACATCGAGTCCACGGGACCAACAATCACACTCACGGAGCTTGCGGCAGCGACCGCGCGGCGGCAAATTTAAAGGGACGTACCTCTATGCCCATTTGCCTGTCTGTGCCATTTTGTCAACGTAAATGTTCGTGCGGCGGTCAGCAAGTTTGTGTGTGTGTACATGGGGATGTTTTTTTTTTCGAGGGGGTTTTAAGTGCCTCAGTATAACTTTTGTGATAATTTAACTAAAATGTTATTTATATCCCAAAGAGGACAAGAAGCCCTCTATGTGATAAAAACTCTTTGTGACCGGTTCTCTTCATGAGACATCAGGTTTTTTTTATAGATGTCTTACCTGCTATCCATTGAAGCTAATGGAGCACAGATCGCACTTCATTAGCTTCTCCACTGTCTGCAGTGGCCAGGGAAAGTGACACCAGAAACCGGACGTGACATTATACATGTCACTTCCAGGTTCTTTGCAGCTAGGAGAGATCAGCGAATGACAGTTTGCTGGTCTCCAGTTTGCTGGTCTCCCTCTCCTCCACCCAGCAGCACCCTTCATGCAGGTTTCTGAGCCCACAGGTGGGACAATGGAGCCCAGGAATCATAGCAGGGAAGCTTGAGAGGCACAGAAAGCAATCAAAATGCTGTACAGCCATCAGATTGCTTTCATAAAAAAGCTGACTGTTGGCTTGTTGAGTGCACAGGGGTTGATTGTCAGTGGAAAGAGAAAATGCTTAGTGTTAGGGGTCAAAGGAAGAAAAATGCTTCAGTGGAGAGAAAGAGGAGGCATTGGTGCTCAGTGTGGGGAGAAAGAGGGGCGCTGGTGTCCAGTAGAGCGAGAGGGCGACATTAGTGCTATATGGGGGGAAAGGGGTTAACAATACTCTGTTGGAGGAGAGGAGGGCATTGATGTTCATAAGAGATGAGCTGTTGGTTTGGACTGCATTTCGCTTATCCAGGCGTTTTCACGATGGACTTTTAGCACATTCAGCGGGAGCCAATTTAACATATAGTAGTGGGATTTTCTCCCACTGCTATAAATGTCAGCTTCTTTCTTCCACTGAATGGCTGTTAAGGAAGCAGCAGGTGTGGCAAGTGTTCCTCGAATAAAATCATCACAGTGGGTGGGTCCCCAGTGGGCAACAGTGTCCTCTGGTTTCCTCTTCCTGGCTACAGATCAGACTGGCTGACTGCTCGGATTGCGGTTTGGACTTAGTCAACATGGGCTTACGCCTCCATATTGTAGGTGTAATAATTGTTTCTAAATAAATGTGTACTTGTTTTAACTACAACACTATGATCCTGTGCGCTGGTTTCTTCTGCTTTTCAGGCTATCCTGGCAGCATTGGATTAAGCACAGTGTTAGGTGCACATTGTTTATTGCATTGGACTACCTGTGACAGTTCATGATTGGGTATGAGTTAACCTTATACATAGTGAGATGCCTGAAATATGACTTGTATCTTAGTGTTGACTTCTGGGAAAATAGGTGAGCCAATCACACAAGCAGGAAATTATGTCTCTGACGGGTGTCCTGTACACATTCTGTATACAGAACACCTCCAGGTGGTCATATTGCAGATGTTGGCACCCTTTTGGAAGGCAACATGGTTTATTATCATATTTCTGGAGTTTCTCTTTCTGGTTGATTCCAGGTCTGGAATGTAAAAAGTTGCACATCAAAGCTTTGTAGCATATCTGAAAGAAGAGATCAGGCCTCCATCAAGGCTGAACAAAAGCTTGGCTCCGGACCGTTGTCTGATGTTATAATGCTATGCAAGCGAGCTTTAAAGAGGGCTTTGGCTGCTGGGATAATTGATGAAGGTGGGTTAAAAAGATCATAGTTCCAACAGGCTTTGAAGTTTGACCCGGGATACAGAGACATGATACATGGACAATGCTACCCCTAGAGACCAATACAACAGGACGGACAGTAATATAATATATTGAGGAGAACTGCCCCGTAAATACTGTGATTTGTCAAAAGTCTAGATGGGATGGAAATTGGGTTGGGTCTGGATGGTGTATAATTGAAGTATAAAAGTGCTGCCTGAGATAGAGTTTACTCTCTCTGTTACCATCTCAAGCCCAGCTGAGGATATCGTATCTATAGGACAGCTTTGCGATAGGTATATTTGATATTTCTTGTTGTTATATGCTTTGCAATACCTTTCTTTAGTATTTTCATGTTAGCGTTTTCCTATTTTATTGGGAAATATATAAGATGTTGTTTTATTAAGCAGTGTGTTTGTTTTCATAGCTAACCTTATATTATTGTGCTATCAACAGTAATGCCCCGTACACACGGTCGGAAATTCCGACCAAAAAATCCGTCAGATTTTGTCCAACACTGGTGTTGCATACACACGGTCGGACAAAGTTGTCAGAAAATCCGATCATCCTGAACACGGTGACGTTCGTTGCGGACGACGTAGAGGCTAGTAGCCAATAGCTTTGGTCTTGTAATGTGATCTGAGCATGCGTGGCACTTTGTCTGTCGGAATTCGCTACACACGATCGGAAAAAGTCCGATAGGACTTTGTTGTCGGAAAATTTGAGAGCAGGAGATAAAACTTTGTCCGTCGGAAAATCCAACGGAAAAAGTCCGATGGAGCCTACACACGGTCGGAATTTCCGACAACATTGTCCGATAGGACATTTTCCGTCGGAAAATCCGACCGTGTGCATGGGGCATTACTATCAGATTTTTAATAGACTAGCTAATTATAGGAGTAGGCAAATTAATACATTTAAGGAATAAATAGAGAGAATCTATGACCACCCTCGGATAATATTTAGTTTAGAAGTTATTGCAATTCCAGATTTTATTTCACATCCACAGAATCCTTAGCAACGATTGATGTCACGCAGCCTCATTCATTTGCTGGCTGATAATTCCAGACCATGTAAAAAATGACCATTTAAAAAAAGAATGAGTTTCCCTCATAATTCATATCAGGCCCTTCATGCCTGATATGAATTTTAAAGGAAACTTTATAATAAAAAAATTAATAAATAAATAACAGTCTAGGGTCCCAGCAAAAAACATATTTGGTCAATGATGTCACAGGAGCCCCTTATGTTAAGGGTATGGGGTCTGATATGGTTTGGGGGGTGCCAGTGATGTCACTAGGGGGACTGTTCCCTTTTGCTTATGCTTAGAAACTGGGCCCTGGGAGATGCCATTTGTGATAAATGTAGCAAGTGGATTGCATGCGTTGGTCGCTCAGCAGGATTTTGGTCGCTTAGCAGGAGCTGAAGTAAACCCCATTTTCTTTTCTCTCAATAAAACAATATTTTAAAAATGTTAAAGGCCTTTATAAACTGTTATGAACCTTCCTACCTGCACCTTGTATTTTTTGCCTGCATAGGATGTGTACTAATTATATAGTTTCATGGTGACATTTGTTGGCCTGTATGCACAGCCTATAGTAGAGTAAGTCTTCACATTCCTGTGTCAGAAGTTTCAGTTTGTGTTCTAACATGAGGCATGTGGCATGAAACTGCACAGGTTAACTTTACTTTGGTCTGTAGCCTACTGTAAGAACTGCCACTTCCTTTAAAGAAACTACATATTCCACAATCCCTGGGTCTCTCAGTCTAGCACTGGTGCAGGTGTAGTAAGTGGATCTGACACACCCACAGACAGGCAGAGCATTCACAGAGATGTAATCACCATGCTGAAAAAGATGTGTTTTCATCACATTAGCACATTTGTGATGCAACACAGAGGAAAGAGCAAGGCATGGATTGGACAGTGGGTGACCTGGAACAAAAAGTTGCCTGTCCCTTAGTGAATAGGGACAAGCTAGGTGAATGAATACATGAAAATAGCATAATTGATCAGCCATGACACTACAAACTGAAGCCACAACACTTAAACTCCATCATTACAAGGTAAGGCAGGGGTGTCCAACCTTTTGAGGAGCGAGGGCCACTTTATCTACTTGGTAACCGGTCAGTGTCACAATGAGCGGAGCTGGCAGATGACAGGTCTGTGTCCACTCTGCATATGCAGAGCAGACACTGACACCACCCGCTCTACTCTATGGGCCCTCTGATCTGCCCAGACAGAAGGGGACAGGTCCCCTTCTGTTTTTGTAAGTGGATCAGATTGTAGATAGGCGGGTGTAAATGGACACAAGTTCGTTTACATCTACCGCTCTATAGAAGTGAATGGAAGGTCCGGCTGGGTCCGCCTGAAAAATGGACAGGTGGACCCAATCGGACCAATCGTGTGAAAAGGGCCTAAGGCTGCTTTCACACTGATACAATGCAGTTTACCTGCACCTCAACTGACCTCAATCTTCACTCATGCCTCAGGATTCCTGCAGGTATCTCTAGCCGCTGCTGTCCCCCAGGCGGGTATGGATGGTGACTGCTGCTGGCTGTCCTCCAGGGCTGGTACTGCTGGTGGGTGCTGCTGGCCGGTACTGCAGGTGGGTACTGCTGACTGATACTGCTGATGGGTCTTGCTGGCTGGTACTTCTGGTGGATACTGCTGGCTGGTACAGCTGATGGGCCCTGCTGGTGGGTATTGCTGGCTGGTACTGCTGGTGGGTACTGATGGCTGGTACTGCTGGTGGGTACTGCTGATTGGTACTGTTGGTGGGTACTGCTGGCTGGTACTGCTGGCGAGTACTGTTGGTAGGTACTGCTGGCGGGTACTGTTGGTGGGTACTGTTGGTGGGTATTGCTGGCTAGTTCCCGACCCACCACCCCCAAGCATCAGTGTGACAGGAGCCGGCACTAGAGGAAGCATGCGGCTGCAGTAGAGAGCAGAGCCAATGATTCCAGTATTGCTCCTCTCACAGGCGGAGTACATTTGGTATCTCTCGCCTGTGACAGGAGCCGGCGCTATACAGGAAGCATTGCCTCTAGTGCTGGCTCCATTCTTCACACTGATGCTTAGGGATGGCAGGTCGGGAACCAGCAACCTGGGCTTGCCAATCCGCCATCCCTGAGAAAACGGTTCGTATTTTCATTATAACATGTGGTGTCAGCTACCTTCTGGGGGTTTTGTGAGGAATTATCTCAGTAGCGGGTTGTGTGTGACCCCCCTGGATGAGTCCCAGCATGGCAAAAAAGGCACAGCAAGATCTTGGTGAAACACAACTGTCAGGTACCTGGTGGCGAGCCTGGCTTGACGGAAGGGAACCTCTCTTACGGCTCTGGTTCAGGGTCCACTGGAATGGAGACAGGGGACCCGTGAGCACAGCGGAGTAGGAGTGTCCGTCCGGTGAGTCAGCTGGTGCAGGATGAAGAGGATGCTGGTGCTGGTCTTTAGATGGCAGGAACTGCAGGTGATGGCACAGCAGGCTTGGGGTCGGATGACCGAAGAGAGAGGTAGTCTCTGGAGCAGCAGCAGCGGAGGCAGATCCTGTGCGGGAGAGAGGCACACTCGGACGGCAGAGGTAGTCAGACAGGCCGGGTCACAGGAAAGGCAGATAGGCATTAACGGCAGGCAGGAGGATGGTCAAGTGGCAGGCAGAGGTTCGGCAACAGGTGGTAAGTCTTTAATCAGAGTCAGGCAAGCCGGGGTCAAGGAGCAGAGAGGTCAGCAGGGTCAGACAGGCCGGGTCGGGTTCCAAGGATCACAGATGGGTATAGGCAGGTTAACACAGGAAACTCAGGTCAGAGCTGCAGACGAACAGCACCGCAGGGCTGCAGCTCTGATCCTTAAATAGGAGCACTGGCGCCAAACAGCGCTAGACGCGCACGTGCACGCGCATGGGCGCGCGCCCCCGCTATTAGCGCCCGTGGGCCGGTCGCGCGCGTGCACGCGCCCGCGGCGCGCGCCAACGCCCGCGCTGATGCCTGGGGGGCACGGGAGTGACCGTTTGCCTGCGTAGAGGCAATCTGGGTCGCACAGAGCGGCCAGGACCCTGACATTTCCCCCCCACAAGGGGCAACCTCCGGGTGCCCAACAAACTTCTCTTCTCTGGGTGGGCGGAAAAAAAGGCACGGATCAGTCTTCTGGCATGAAGGTTACTATCGGGTTCCCAGGAATTGTCCTCAGCCCCGTACCCCTTCCATTTAACCAAGAACTGTGTCTGCCCTTGCCGCCTCCTACAATCAATAATGGCCTCCACCTCGTACTCTTCGCCGCCCTCGTCAAGAACAGGACCAGGAGGTCCAGCTCCCCTATCAGGAAAGGGGTCGGGTACAGCGGGTTTCAACAGGGCCACATGAGACACCGGGTGTATCTTCATTGAGGTGGGCAACGACAGTTCATAGGATACCTGGTTGATCCTCCTTTTCACAGAGAAGGGTCCCAGAAACTTGGGAGCGAGTTTCTTGGAAGGGCAAGGTAACTTTAAGTTAATAGTAGATAGCCATACCTGATCTCCAATCTGGAGGTCCAGTTCTCCCCTTCTTTTCCGGTCAAAGAACCTCTTGCAGTCCGCCTGGGCCTTGGTTATCGTCTCTTGGAGGATCTGATTGTTGTGGTTGAGGAAGGTCACTGTATCCTGCACCGCTGGAACCGGAGATTCTGGAAGAAAGTCAGGGAGAAAGGATAAGTGGAAGCCATAGTTGGAGAAAAAAGGGGACTGACCTGTAGCTGAGTGGTTGGCGTTGTTGTATGAAAACTCGGCTAAGGGTAGTAGGGACACCCAATCGTCCTGCACAAAGGACGTGAATGTCAGGGACCTCGTCCGTTGCGCGCTGTAGTGCGCATGCGCACGGGGCTGGCGCTCCGGCGCACAGGAAGAGATGGGGTAATGCTGCGGCGGCGCACGCGCGCTCGCGGCTCCACTGAGCGGCGCGCGCGCATGCGCACTAGCGTGCGCCCCATGTGACCAACCAGCTGGCCTATAAAAGAGAGGCCTTCACACCAAAACAATGCTGGTTCGTCTCTCAGCTGTCCTTGTTCCTTGTACCTGTACCTGCTGTTTTGCTTCCTTGATTGACTACCCGCTGCCGACCCGGATCACCTTGACCATCCTGCTTCTCTCTAAACCTCGACCCTTGGCTTGCCTACCGGACTTCCCACTTGTCTCCAGTGTTTGACCCTCGGCCTGTACTTCGGATATCTGCTTCTTGCTGCCAGTACCTGACCCTCTGCCTGCCTTTGACCCTGCCTTATCTCTCCGCCTGGTTACCTCGTTCTGGACTTGTCTACCCGTGTTTGACCCCCTAGCTTGTGCCTGACTAATCTGCTGTGTTTTACCTCCAGCCTGCCTACCAGTGTTTGAGCCTCAGCCAGGATCCCAGTTTCCAGCACATCTCCTGTCTTCAGCATCCGGGCCCACGCCTAGCCATCACCAACAGGTGGCTTGTGCCTCTTGGTGCCAACTGCCTTCTGTCTCATCTCCAGGGGCAGTGGGCGCTGAGTCGCAAGGGCAACCGCTCTCGGCATCTTGGCCTCGGTGAGTACTTGATTCCTGATAGTACGAACCAGCCATGACAGAGGCCAACAGAGCGGGATCTCCTTTGGAGATGTTATGTCAACAGGTGTCATCCCTCATGGAGGCGGTGCAGAAATTACAGGAAGGCTATGCCCAGGTTGATACCCGCCTCCAACAACTGGCAACTGCTTCTCCGGCTGCCAACCCAGCTTCCGGGTCAGCCAGCGGGGCCTCCGCACCTCAAATGCAAAATCCACCTGCTATGATGATGGCTGTGCCAGAACCCAGGGTGCCTATCCCCGAGCGTTTTTCAGGCGACCGTAGAAAATTCAGGTCATTCAAAAACGCCTGCTCCTTGTACCTCGCTTTACAACCCCGGACCTTCGCCTCTGAAATTGTGAAGGTGGGATTCATCATTTCTCTGCTTTCAGAAGAACCCCAGACCTGGGCTCACGGTCTCATGGAGCAAAGGAACCCCTTGCTAAACACCGTGGATTCTTTTTTTGAAGCTATGGGCCAACTGTATGATGACCCCCAACGTACTGCCACAGCCGAAGCTACTCTTCATACCCTCTCCCAGGGGAGAAGACCAGTAGAGGACTATACTGCGGAGTTTCGTAAATGGTCGGCCGACACAACATGGAATGAGGCAGCCCTCCGCTACCAGTACCGGCTAGGATTGAATGAGGGTCTCAAGGATGAGTTAGCTCGTGTTGAGACTCCCACGACCTTAGAAGAACTCATCCAGTTGACTACTAAGCTGGACCGGCGCATGCGTGAGCGCCGTTCCGAGCGCCTACAAGGATCTCGACCAGTGTGGGGGTCCCCAAGAGGTCCTTCCATGTATCCAACCACTCCCTTGCCTACCGGCACCTTGGCATCAGACGGGGAACCTATGCAACTGGGTCTAGTCCGCCCCCGCCTGTCTCAGGAGGAACGCCAACGTAGACGCAGATCCAACCTATGTCTCTACTGTGGAGGATCCGGTCATTTCCTACAGAATTGTCCCATCCGGCCCAGTAAGTTGCCACCTCAGCACACTATGAACTGTCAAAATCCTAATCTTACTCAGGCTTATGTGACT
>CM053030.1:194118453-194207987 GCA_028564925.1 Lithobates sylvaticus | reverse complement strand
TTTAAAATTAGTGGAATATTCAGTCTGGATCTCTAAGCATGCTCTGGCTATATGAAAATGATGTTCACTTGTCATTAAATTAAGAGTAATATTTTGAAGATGTAATATAGATGGACCCATTACATTACATAGCTGTTTTAATAACCATATCTTCTAATATCTGATTTAAATTTATTTGTACCTTAATACCTTTACACCCCACTAAACCAGCTGTTTTAAGAACAGACTTTAAAGTGTTAATATCCATACTATTTGTTATACTTCCAATAGTACCGACTACTTCTAAAATACCTTCAACAATAACACGCTTATTTCTGTTATGATTCCTACTATTAATTCCAAACCACCTTTCAATACCTTATTCCATATTAACCAAATGTCCTTAACATTGTGGAAACCTTGTAGAAATTTTCCATTTTGAGATATTAAAGTTCCACAATATAATGACAAACTTTCCCTCTCTCAAGAGAGCTCTGGGTTGGAAATGGTTACTCTGGAAAGGATTAGCAAAAAGGAGTTTTCCTTGGAGACATTACTACAACACTTGCATTAGCACATTTCAACTGATAATTTTCTATTGATATGCAGCACTCATATATACCAGTATCATTTAAAGATACACCTATTTGATGATAAATAAATGTATCATTAATCATTATTACTAAAAATTCCTTTATGAATTATATTAGTAGTACTATGAAGAAAACTACCCAGAAATTCACCATTCCTTTTCCAAGTTAACAATTAACTTTGAGGTAAATATATTTGTGTACTACATAACAAATGCAAACCATCTTTGTCTTCGATGATTTTTAAAGACTGTGGAGACACTCTAATTTCTGGAATAGTCATATCTACCACAGTAATACTAATTTTAACCCTTATTTGAGCAAATTTTCTTGTTACTTTAAAATCCCATGTTCTTTCAATGTCCCCTTTTTCATCTCACATTATATTTAAATGTACTGGATCTAGTATTTTTACAAAATTTTGTAATAGGTAATAAAATTGCTCTACTGGATAAAGTAATTTCCCAGATCTTATCATTTTATTAGTAACATCTCCAGACCAAATTGTTGAATCATTACCTTTTACAAATACTGACCAGAAACCCCATTCCACTATATTACATTCAAAGGTTCCGGTTCTGTTGTTTAGTTTATAAGATCCCTGCATTTTAACAAAATTTGTTTTAGATTCTATTTTAACTTTGACTTCAACATTATTACTATGAATGAAATAGAATTCCATACAGCAATCATATCCCTGTCCTACGCATACACATCCAAACAAATTTTCAGCTGTATTGATATTAGTATATCTAAATGTATCTCTTTTGTCATTTATATTGATATCATTGTCTTTATCACTTTTGTCATCTGCATTGATATCAATGTTTTTATTACTTTTGTCTTCTGTATTGATATGAATATCTACATCTCTTTTGTTTCTGAATAATGTAATGTCTTTGTTGTGTAAATCTTCAATCCTGTTAACCTCTGCATAGCTGGAACAGTTTGTGATATATTTTACCACAGATAAAATTGTCACTAGAGAAAAGATGAATCCTGTGATGATGATGATAAATCTTATCTCTTTAAAACATTTATTTTCTTTTGTTGTCATCTTTTCCTACTTCCAAATTTTTAGAAATCATTCCTGAAAAAAGAAATGCAGCATCATTATCTTGGCATATACAATTTTCATAGATCAGTGTGTACCCACATTTTTTGTTGTCTACGTGCATTTTTCACTGAATTGAGAGGTCTTTGAACTGGCACAATTACACCTTGAAGATCCAAGATGTCAAATGGACCTTCCCAATTACTTTGCCATGGTCCACTTTTCCTGAAAATTTTTATCATAAGCTGTCCTCCTTTCTCAAACTTAGAAATATGTGGAGAAACCATTGTTTGCATACAAGTAGCTGCATGTGGCAAAATATAACGTTTTTTCAATTCTAGATTTGATAGTCCTGTTCATTCTTTCTACAATACCTGCAGACTGTGGATGATATGGTACATGAAATCTCTCTTCTATTCCCAAGATTTTACACATTGCCTGCATGATTTTACCTGTAAAATGGGATCCTCTGTCACTACTAAGGTTTGTTGGTATACCCCAAACTCGAAAAACATGATTAATTAACATCCTAGCAGTTGTTAAAGCATCATCTTTGCGAACTGGGAGGATCTTGATCCACTTTGAAAAAATGTCAACCAAAACGAATGTAAATCTGAATTCATTTTCCCTGATGGTAATAGTCCTATATAATCTATTTGTATAGTAGACCAAGGTCCATCTTCTGAAGGAATTCTTTGTAAAGGAGGTTTCTGACCCTTTGGTCTAGGATTCACTTTTGCACAAATTAGACAAGATCTAATTACACTGTCTACAGTCTCTTCCATTTTGTCCCAATAAAACTTCTCTTTAAGAATTTCAAGCAATTTGTGCTTACCAATGTGACCTAATCTTTCATGAATGAATTTAGTGAATTCCACCTGTAGGTGTTGTGGTATAACAGGATGAGGAAACCCATCTAAGTCATGACACAAGATCCCGTTTTCACAAACAAAGGAAGATTTTGGGTCACCCGGAGAAGGAGATAAGAGACGCATCCCTTTTCTGTTCCTCTGCAAATGAGGGAATCTGTGTGTATGTTTTCTTCACAACATTAACTAAAACCAATTCAGGTTGAATCACTCATTTTCCACGCAATGATGCTTCCTTTGCTAATATGTCTGCTGTACGATTACCTACAGATAACTCACTATTATCTTTTTTATGTGATGGAATTTTTACAATAGCATATGCAAGAGGATTTTTCTCTGCAAGTTCAAAGACTGATCCAAGTGTCTCTTTCTGCACAAGGGTCTTATTGGATGAATCTACGTCTACAAATAGGTAGGTAATCAGTAAGAGAACTGTTGCTATAAATCACTAGTGGACTTCTATTCTCTTCCTTATCCAGTACTGTTTTTACTGCTTCAAGTTCTGCTCGTTGAGCTGAAAAATGTCTTGGCAACTTGTGTTGTATGGCAAGATTACACTCTGGATACCAAATTGAATACCCACTGTAATAATAACCTGACATAAAATATTTCAAACCATCAACAAATACAGGTTCATCAATTTCTCTGCCTCTCTACGGAAGAGAGGAGAGTGTGTCGCATGGACTTCACACAAACATTCATGTTCTAGCCCATTGTATTCCATCAACTGAGGAAGGATATACTTGGCATTGTGTTCAACCTGTATTTATTTAGGTGACAGAGCCAACAACCATTGAAAAAATCTTTGATTGGAGACTTCAGGAAATTTTTTCTCAAAAAGAAACTTCAAGGTTCTATGTGGGGTCTGTAAAATGATTTTGTTAAATCCTACAATATGCTCTGTTGCTTTTACCGCATAATGTACACCCACTAATTGCCGGACACATTCGTAAAAGCCCTTTTCCACAGGAGTAATCAATTGAGAAAAATACCCAAGAATTCTCCAATCTTCTCCATGTTTCTGAAGCAAAACAGCTGAGATGGCAATTTCTGAAGCATGCACTTGCAAAGCAAATGGTGCCCGATTATCCACAGTAGCTAATGCAGGAGCTGACTGCAAATCATTTTTCAACATTTCAAAAGCTTTTTGCTGGACTTCTGTCCAGGGGCCGAATTCAGTCTCCTCTTTATGTTTTAACAAATCATATAGCGGTTTCGCCTTCTCTGCCAACGAATCAATAAAATCTCTGGAGAAATTTACCAAACCCAAAAATTGTTGTTTAATTGTTGTTGGTACAGACAAAGATGCAATAGCCTCGATACGTTCCTGTAAAGGCTGCTTCTTCTCTGAACCAATCAAAATTCCTAGAAATTTTACTTCACTTTTCATGAGCTGAACTTTGTGTGTATTCAGCTTGAGACCTTCCTCTTGCAGAAGTGTCAACAATTCTGCCAGAAGAGTCAAATGCTCCTCCTTATTTTCACTTGAAAGAAGTATGTTATCTACATACTGGATTAAAAAATCTGGTCTAGAGAATTTTGATAAGACATTTGCCAACGCCTGATGAAATATAGATGGCGAACTGCGATAGCCTTGCAGAAGATGATTAAAAACATATTGGACATTTTTGTAAATTAATGAAAATTTATATTGACGGCTTTTGGCCAAAAGCAATGCTAAATTTTTTTTTTGCAATGTCTAGTACAGAAAACACTTTTGCGTTAGCGTTTAATTGAAACGTGATGTCTGGTGTTTCCGCTACAATAGGTGAACAACATGGTATGTATTTGTTCAGCATTCTTAGGTCAATCAAGAGTCTTTATGCACTAGGGTCATCACATTTAGCCACTACCCATAACGGATTATTTGTCACAGAATTAGCTTTCCTGATGATTACCTGTTCTAAAAACTCTTGAATAATAATTGAAACAGGTACATCAGAATGGATGGTCCTTACCCTCAATGTTAACTTCAATACCTTTGAATAAACCAACCTCGTTCTTTTTCTGACTCCAACTGAGGTACTAATTCTTTTTCCTCTATTTGTCATGGGGAAGCCAATAATGGCTATCTCCCATTGATTTCACTGGTTGAATGTCCATTCATATTCATACCAATCTCTCTTAGCTCTAGAGTGTAAGGAGAAAAAGTTTTGACTTCTTCTGCTGAAGGTGGGGCAGAAGGTTGAATGGATATGAATCCATTTTCTTTCCCCATGTTTTTCAACTCAATACCTCTTAAATACTTCATACACTGTGACTAATAAATGGCCTACTCTTTGACAGTAGAAACAAGTAAGTGGCTTTTTATTATCAAACTGTCTTAACCTGTCATTCCTGAAGGGGGCAGCATCAGCTGCTTTAAACCTAGTCTGGGTGTCTCTTTCAAAATTGCTATTCTGAATGACAGATATTGTGGGTTTTAAATTGCTCAGTTTTAATTGTCTTCTTACCATATCTATTACTGAAGCTGCCTCGTCATTTTCTTTTTGACTAGCCAAGACTATTGATGCAGGATCTAAATGTGTAAATTTTCGAACAAATGCCCTTATTAAAGCTGTATTTTTGTCCTCCAATGCATATACCATCTTGAATGCCTTAGCAGATTTCTCTCTAAAATGAAAAGGGTCATCATGTATTGTAACTCTTAAGGAGTCCAATATTTCACCTGTCTGCGTTTCCTCCCCGGTAATACACAGTAATAACTGACGCAATCTCTCAGATGCATCGCTATGAACTTCAGCTCCATGATTATCAAGATATGGTGATTTGATTAAACGCCTTGCGATAAAATTAGGAACCCATAAACAGAAAGTTTTATTCCTTTGATCATCACTCAAGGGGAAACTATCCCAAAAAGTTTCAAAGACAATTTTCATCAACTGATCATGTATTTGCAACTTAAGCTTAGACGTTCTATCTAATAACTTTTGCTTGCGTAAGTCTGCATCACTTGGCTCCTCCTCCACCTCAACAGAAATATCTGGTATGTAAGAAGCATTTGCTGTCTCTGACTGTTTTTTAATACTCCTTGTCGTAAGCACCGAAATATGTTTTTTTTTTTTTTTTTTATTTTAACATCCTGCATTTCCATTTCACTCTCCAAATGCTCAATATAGTTACAAAAAATGTCACAGTTTGAACAACTAGGTTCAATAGATACATTCTCATGTGTTTGTGTAATTTCCAATACAATTTCACAATCATATGTTTTTCTGGCACATCATAAACCATTGAATTAAAAACCATAACTAGTTTCATTATGTTACGCAATTTCTTTTTTGTTTTAGCTAATGAGAATCTAGCCTTATCAATTTCAGTATTAGCTTGTAAACATTGTTCATACATTGATTTCCACAACATAGTATCAGACACATGGTTCGCTAAACCTTTAAATTCCAATTTGCTTTTATTAGCTAGACAATCAACACATTCCATGATTTCTACTCACCGAATATAGGACTCTTTCCCTTATGGGCTGATCCCAAATAACCGTCTTTCAAGACTTCTGAATTCCACATGAAATTCTCAGGTCTTCACAATCATCAATCGATTGATTTTTCTTCTAGGTTCATTCAATAATTCCGAAGTTTTGATTTCAGTACATCACGTCTCCCCTCTGATTAAGGAAGGAAGTGGTAAAAAATAACTTCAGCCAAATTGATACTGGCTGGCATGCGCCAATGTAAAAATATTACTTTATAGCTGTGCATTTCAATGATGATTGTGTGACAAATTTCTGATTGTATGACTGAGTCAGATTGAATCAAACCATGTGATTTATTTCCACACAAAAGTTACAAAAATACTTACAAGAGTTGTACATTCAAATACAAAAATAAATGCTGCTTCAAATAAAATTAAAGATTTGAGATAAAATTGTTTGTTTCAAAAAATAAGTTCAATACATGTGTTCAAAGATGGCTGATGTGTCATTTGTTCTGAGAGCATCTGTAAAATTGTCTGCATGCTGAGTTTCTGTAGATATGTTAGCAGTGTAGTTCAAGAAGTGTGTAAGAGACCTTCCTAACTAACCACTCCCATATTACTCCTATTATCACCTTCCATCCATTCCCCTTTAAGGGTGGGGGCTAGGAGTAAGAACTCCATTTAACCAGCATGTCTAATCAATACCAAACACAGGAAATGGGGGATAATAATCGGTCTGCCACCGAATGAATATACCCATAGTTTCACAAACAGAATATCAGTATCATAGGAATTCCTTTATGAAAATATAACCAGTTATATCAATCATGTCTTGACAACTTCTTGAAATCGAGAAATCAGTTCAAATGTCACATCTGTAAGTCATTAATTCAAAAGACCTCACATGTACACAATATTACAGGGGATTTCATAACCTCAGTTATATTTATATGACTGAATTAAAAATGTAGTTATTAAGAAAATAACAGGGCTCTAATATGAATCTTTGGCAAGTAAATAAGATGGGCTAAGAAAAATACTATGAACTTAATGTGATTTTTAACGGGCCAGTGGCTAGCAGCCAGAAGGCAATGTCCAGAACATACAAGTAGTAGCAAAGTCCTGAAAAATCTATATTATACATCTTGAAAAATCCATGAGTGGCAAATCTATAAACCCTGCCACTGGGATTTGTAACCAGTTTAAAGCCTCATAGTCAGGGTCTAGGATACAGTCGCAAACTATATTACTGGGTAAACAAAGTTTAATACCTCACTCACACCTGAGAAAATGCTAACAGTCCACACAGAAGGGATCTAATGCAAAGTTGGGACTATGATCTGAATAAAAGTTGGTAGCCCTAGCCCTGTCATCAGGATCTAACAAAAAGCTGGCAAGGTTGAAACAAAGCTGGGATGTTTGCTGCTGGGGCCTGACAAAACCTACCTACAGGGTTCAGTACTCCAAAAGAAGCCTTGCGTAAAGGCCTATAATATCAACATCATGAAACTTTTTCTGTTTCAGAGCATCAAAGACCCCAACAAGGTCTCTTACCATACCTCAGAATGCAATTGATTTTTCTTGAGCACATAATGGCACCAAAGGGACCCATGCAACTCCCAAAAGATCACTGACATCAATGCTATTGTTGAATCTGAGACTAAATATTATTGGGCATTAAAGCTCATATCACCTGGGCAAGTTGGAGACCTGGAAAAAATATCATGGGTTCAAAGGTAGCAAGTTCACATGGAGCTTCCATAATCCAAGAGCTGTGACAGAGTCTCCAAAGAGACTGATAGCTCTGACCAGCTCCAAATACAATTTTGTTTTGGACAGAGTTATGACTGAGACATGCAGCAAGGACAGGCCTAGAGTCTGGCAGTTTAGACAGTGTCTCAGCTGAAACACGCATCTTAAGCTGGCCATAGACAATTCAAACCTCAGCTAGTTCAGCAGGAACCGGACAAAATTTGAACCAGGTGTGGACAGGCTGAATGTACCCAAGTTGATCGATCAACTTCGGTACAACCAGCCTATCAGATTTTGCATACGATTATTACTAGTGGCTGTTAAAGAACACAATGGCTCTGTGGGAGGGATTCCTCCATCAACACTGACTGGTTGCAGGAAAGAAAATCGCTCCATCTATTGCCAGCCTAAGATAATGTCTTAAATGAGACCTGTAGCTCAGACAATGGCTCTGATAAAACTGGTGGCTTAAACGGTGTCTTAAGTAAAACTGATGATTGAGACAGTATTCCAAGTAATAGTGGCACTTTGGACAATAACTAGGGTGACACAGATGTAACCCAAAGCTCTGAATGCAGGGCAGCAGAAACCTCCAGAGCAGAGTTAAAGGAGTTGTAAAACCACATTATACACTTTAATTTTATAGCATCAGCATTGTAATAGCAATACTAACAATTTTTATTTTTGACAATCCAATATAACCTACTTTATGCACTGTCTTTCAAAAAATGGTGCATGTCCCTTTTCTGGAAGTTTTGCTGCATTGCTGGATCATTAATTTGAACACATAATAAAGGGGGGTTAATTCAATGCACTAGGGTGCAAAGGTCTGAACTGGCCTATAGTTTTGAATAGAGTAAGGAAGTGTTAAAACCCTGACCAGGTCTGTGTTCCCATTTGGGAGATTCAACCTGTGTATTTGTCGTAGTGACCATTGTGACTGAAAGTGGGAAATTAACAAATTTTGCATTTATCAGAGGAACAGAAGGTAAAGGGAAGTCCCCCCAATGATGGCATCCTATCAGCAGGGCAGGTGGTAGGGGGCAGGAGGAGCAGCAGATCTGGATTATATTAACAAGTGTGCGTTTACCCACTTGCTAATATGAAAAGACTCCCGCTCTCTGTGCAGATCTCATAGCAGGAGGTGAGGGGTAACCACAATCTGTGTTAGCCCTATACCTGGACTGTGGCCACTGCTTACCTACCGCTGTGTGGCCCAGTCATCAACAGGCCAGGAACCAGTATCGGTCCATGACCCGGGGGTTGGGGACCCCTGCATTGACCAACTCTCGTTAGGGCATGTGGCCCCAGTGGCCCTGGCCCACCAGGAAAATGGCCCGTGTGCCCTATGGCCACTCCGGGCCTGCTTACATTGTTCCACGTTGGACCAAAATAATTACACTACAATATTTATACCTAAACTTCAGCTTTAAAGAAATTCTTACTGATCTGGCCACTTGCACCAAATCTATCTAAACAAATTTGTCTGAGATGGATTTTCCCCCGTGGTTGCTATTGTTTTTTCCCTCGAGATAAGCCATTACTCATGTGCCAATTTTTCCTTCTCCATGAACATCCATGTTGTACACCAATTATACTTTGGAGAAACAATTATGGGCCTGGATAGTGCAGGCATGGCCAGCCAGCATCTTAAGTTTTCTATGTATACTACCCTGCACATCCTATCTTCCTCAGTATCATCCCCTTCCCTCTGTACTTCCTCTCTGTCTTACCACCCCATTTGTCTCCATTGCATTTCAAAATTTTTCAGATTTGTAACTGATGGGCTTTAAGGCTAAAAGCACAACCTTACAACAGATAAAACTCTTTTTAGAGCTGATACATTTTTATAATAATGTTTATTGTACACAAATCCATACATTTTTAAAGAGCAGTTTCTTCTTAGTCTCGAATATGCTCTGGCAGTTGCAAAGTTTGGTCTTCTTGTAATCAGAATTGTTTCATTTTCAAGACATATTGCCTGCCTTGACAGAGATGCAGGGCCATCAGATGTGTAGAAAGGTCCTTTTAGAAATGTATCTCAAAAGCAATCCGCAGAAAATATTTTCATAATAAAATAAAAATGAATTGATGAATGTAAGTGGATTCATTTAAAGGCTGACTCTGCCAAAGCATGGCAATCTAATGAAAGCTGAAGGGCCATCTCCCATTTCGCTATCACTATTATAAAACACATTTTGTTTAGAGAAAAGATTGAGTAAGCTGTTAGTAGTATTCCAAGTAGTGGCATAGTGTCTCAAGTGTGAATTTATGTAAATAGTACTTTTTCTCCTGATGTCTTTGATCTGGTCACATGATGTCACAGGTCCTCTTCTTCCCATCAGTGGGAGGGTTATAAACATAAACAAGTGTAATAACATGAAGTAATTTTCTTCAGCGTTCTCCTATGAGTTTAGGGTGGTTAGGTGATGCCCCCCCCCCGACCCTTTCCTTCATGCCCTGGCCTCAAAATAGGTTGAATGACACTGTTCATTAGGGATGAGCTCGGTGTTCGATTCAAACTCAGGTTCGAATAGAACATCGGCCGTTCGTCAAAGCCAGAACTTTGTGGGCCGTTCGCACCAAATTCGCGTGACACGAACAGCCCTACGATACACTGCGCCATCGCAGTGCATTGCTGGCTCATGATTGGCCAAGCATGCACTGTGACCCCGCATGCTTGGCCAATGACAGCGCCGGCAGCGAGGAGAGCCATAATTGGCCACAGGCAGGATGACTGTGGCCAATTATAGCTCAGGGGGGTTTAGTACACGCCCCACACTATATAAGGCCACTAGCGCGGCGGCCTTGTGTAGTGTGTTGCAGCGTTCATACAGAGAAGGATAGGCAGGGACAGTGTCAGTGTCAGTTGTGCTTTACTTCTTAAAATAGCACTGTTACAGTGGGTGTATTGTGTTGGCCTTCAGGGAGAGAGCAGGATAGGCAGGGACAGTGTCAGTGTCAGCTGTGCTTTTCAACCTAGCGCTGTAAAGCCCCATACACACGCGCGGATTATCCGAGGACCAGGTCCGTCGGACCATGTCCGTCATACTTTGTCTGATGTTGGTTTTGCGTACACACGGTCAGACAAAGTTGTCGGAAAATCCGATCATTCTGAACGTGGTGACGTTTGTTGCCTACGACGGGACTACGTAGAGGCTAGTAGCCAATAGCTTTGGTCTTGTAATGTGATCTGAGCATGCGTAGCACTTTGTCCGGTCGGACAACCGTACACACGATCGGATTTGGTGTGATCGGACCGTGTTGTCGGCAAATCTATCCAGCAGGAGATAGGACTTTGTCCGTCGGACAATCCGACGTACACTGTCCGATGGTGCATACACACGGTCTGATTTTTCAACAACATTGTCCGATCGGACAGAATCCATGCAAAAATCCGACCGTGTGTATGGGGCTTTACAGTGGGTGTAGTGTGCCTCCTGCACAGTATACTCCTGAATCTACCCCCTCATTACTGGTGCTGTGTAGTTCAGTTGTGCCACACTAAGGCATCTGCCTAATCTTCAGTGGGTGTAGTGTGCCTCCTGCACAGTATACACCGGAATCTACCCCCTCATTGCTGGTGCTGTGTAGTTTAGTTGTGCAACACAGGCATCTGCCTAACATTAACATAACATATTTTGGGTGCAGGGTTCCCCTTAATATCCATACAAGACCCAAAGGGGCTGGTAATGGGCTGGGGTAGGGGGGGGGGGGGGGGTGATGGGGTAACCATGCCATTTTTCTCAAAGATTTTCATCCATATTGTCAGGACAAGACATTACATTAAAGCCGCAAGCAGTTTTAAATGGCTTTTTTTCCTTTACAAATGTAATTTCGTGCAGGGACAGTTCTAAACACGGGAAATACATGACAAAAATGTCAGTTTTTAAAACTTATTTTTGCATTGATACATGTCCCCTGGGGCAGGACCCGGGTCCCCAAAACCTTTATAGGACAATAACATGCATATTAGCCATTACTATTAGCACTTTAGATTTCGAACGTTCGCGTCCATTGCATTTAATAGGGTTCTAACGTTCATGCGAACTTTCGGTCTATTCACCGGTTCTGGTGCGAACTGAACCGGGGGGTGTTCGGCTCATCCCTACTGTTCATCATTCAACCTAGAAGAGAACTGGTGCTGGATCTATAGCATAGGGAGAGGGAGTACTGCTTGGAATAAATGTCTTGTTTGTATGGGGAAGCAGGGGGGGGATGTAGTGTACATGGTTTCTGATGGAGACATTACACAAGCATGATCCACTGCCGTCACCATCAAAAAACCACCCAGAAATGACATGCTGACACTGCTAGTTTGCATGTATGTAGATAGGAAATAGGCGCAATGAGGCTGCAGGAGATCAGAAACACTGAGATACAACAAAGAATAAAAAAAAGAAAACAAGTGTTTTATTGGAAAAAATACCAGTTGTTTATTAAACACAGCACTTAACAACCTAAATGTCACTCTGTTAGAGTTTACATCTACTTTAATCAATAGCTATTTGAATTGAACAATAGGGGTTAGCAAAGAAAAGGCCACCCTGATTATGGTATACCAATATGAAATGCAGCAGAACCAACTGTTTTTGGCCTGTAAATTTAGAGCCCCAAACTTACTAGCTGTGTATGTAGCAAGGTCCCAGGCCTTCTTTGATTTAATGAGAACCTTCAGGGCCAGGGATTGCTGACATCCTTCTGTATGTAGTGGGTTGTGAGGCATGGTGGGTGCAGAGTAGTTAAAGTTATTGGGCGCTAGACACATCTTCAATGCAAAAGAAAGTTTATTTCTCTTAACAAACTTTTTTGGGGGCGAGAGGGTTAGGGTCAGGACATCCTTAGGTAGTTGCAGGATTAATTGTCAGACTTCAATAGTAGGATAGGACAGTCATGCAGGGGAAGGCATCCAGCAAGACGCCACATCTGCATGTGCAGGAATGCTGTCTCCTATGGCAATAGTCTTTAACACAAACGTAACAGTTCTTTCACTTTCACTACAAGCGCTCCTTGTAGTTCTTCAGCACAGTGAGCTCTCGGTTTCTCACTAAACCCACTGATTCACTGCCACTGAATACCTTGAGCTCCTTCAATCTTCACGGTGCTATCTTCCTTAAGCACTGGGTCCCTAGCTTGGCACTCAAGATACCTCTCAAGCTTCACCCCACTGGCCTGCTTGGTCCCTGGCTTGACACACAAGGATGCTCTGCAAGCATTACCTCCGCTGGCTGGGTCCCTGGCTTGATACCCACTGAAGTTTCCTGATTCTTCACCTTCCTCGGTTGGTGAGAATGCTGTTCCGGTACTTGCTTCAGTTACTCACTGTGGCCCCTTGTAATTAGGTGGATAGTCCCTTATGGGTAACAGTTTACCCTCTACCTCCGACCATGAGAGGTTCTCTGACTGGCAGAACCGTCACTTTTGGTTGGACTGCAAGCCGCAGTCCCAACCCTGCACTGCTCTCTTGCTTCTGGATAGGCCCTCAGACAGCCTAGCTGCCAGATGTGCCCGGGATAGGCCCCATCTCCGGCCTAGCAGCCCGGGCAGTAAAACACACATCCACCCAGACAGCCATCCAGGTGGCACAGAACATAGATCACCTGACTCCCCCCAAATATATAGGCTCTCCCAGCAGGCCAAGGGATTCAAGAAAACCCCTGCCCATTGGCTGAGATACCCCATATAAACATAACCTGACCTTGCGTTGCCCTTCTCATATCTAGTACCACCAAGTACCCGGCCACCTAGTGGTAGAAGAGAGAAGTGCAACAAGGTCAAACTTAGCGAGAAATCAATAGATCTCTAACAATCAAGCAGGATAATTATTCCTGGCAAGTAAATTTGTGATGAGCAACCTTGCCTAAACTCCAGGGTGCTGCATGTATATTATATTCTGTAAAGGATGCAACATTGTTCCCATCGCCTTCATGTTTCTTTTTAATTATTATGTTGTTTAAACCTCTGCTAGGCTTATAAGCACAAAAAAGTGTTTTGTCCATTTTTTTAAGTTATTGCCTTAAGGGTGACAGAAGTTTAAAATGTTTTTCGGAAAAAGATATTAGGGTTTGAGTTGTGCATCAGGCCCTGTGGCTTTTACTTAGCTCTCAACTCTCCAGATGTTATAATTTACAGTATAATATATATCTTCAAGAAAGACTGGCTAAAATAGTATACAGAAGGTCAAGTGTGTTCTACTAAAGCCCCTCTTTACCTTGTTAAACACGATCCATATTTGACAGCCTAGCATTGCCAGCTTATGAAGCTGTATTTTTAGAAACACTTTCCAGCTACCTAAAATCCACACACTTGACATGTGAAATGCTGGAACAACAAGGCTCACACTTTATTGACTAGAACATTCTTAAGTATAAATTCTACACTGCAGTACTTTGCACAGCTCAATGATACCTTGCAAAGGAACAAATATGTATCTAAATAGATGTAGTAGTAGGGGAAGTAGTCATATGAAGGAAAACAGAAAAATATATTTTTTACTAACATCATAATTATCACTTAATCCTCGTGCTAGTATATAGTATAAAGAGAGACATCAACGAAGAATATGGCTCTAGGCAAGGTGGCAGCACCACCCCCTCATCCATTCGAATTATATTGTATTGTGTGTGCTGACATGACCCAATAGACACTTAACTGCATAAAAGTGCATCCTAAATTAGCCTCTTAGCACAAATCCTCATCCCCAAATTTCCCCATGAGTACAAGTTCTCCTCCTCAGCATAAATCCCCCCAAATTCCCCATCCTAGCACAAGTCCCCTCCTTGCACAAATCCCCCCCCAATCATCCCTGCTAGCACAACTCCTCCCCACCAAATCCCCCTTCCTATCCCAACCTCCCCCCCATTTTCCCCATGAACACAAGTCCTCCCCCCAGCACAAATCCCTGCAAATCATCCTTCCTAGCACACACACCCAAATCACCCTCCTCCACAAATTCTCCTCCCCCCAACATTTCCCCATGAGCACACATCCTCCCCCCAGTACAACTCCCCCCCCCCCCCCCAATACCCCTTCCTAACACAAATCCCCCCCCCCCCCCCTCCCCAAAAATAAGAATTCCCATTGGCTGCATGGGCTAATCAAACAAAAATTTTGCAGAAGTCTGGTTTGAGAGGAGTCGATCATTATATCGACTCCCCTCGAATGGGAACAGCAATAGGTGGATCAAAATCATTTGAATTTCAATCCATCTATGGCCAGCTTTAACTTTAACAGGCACGTTAAAGCCACCAAGAATGATATAGAAAAACTGAAGAAAAAAAGGTTGCTACAGTGAGATTTAAAATAGGAGAGTGATAGAGAGGGAGGTGTACACACAGCCATTAACTCAACACACAGCCATTAATGTCTAAACCACTGCCAACAAAAGAGAGTACACCCCTAAGTGAAAATGTCCAAATTGGGGGCCAATTAGCCATTTTCCCTCCCTGACTCATTAGTTTTACATGTCTCAGGTGTGAATGGGGAGCAGGTGTGTTGAATTTGGTTTTATCACTTTCACTCTCTCATACTGGTCACTGAAAGTTCAACAAGGCACCTCATGGCAAAGAACACTCTGAGGATCTGAAAAAAAAAAAGAATTGTTGTTCTACATAAATATGGCCTAGGCTAAAAGAAGATTGCCAAGACCCTGAAACTGAGCTGGAGCCTGGTGGCCAAGACCATACAGTGGTTTACCAGGACAGGTTCCACTTAGAACAGGGCACGCAAAGAAGTTGAGTGTACGTGCTCAGCGTCATATCCAGAGGTTATCTTTGGGAAATAGACGTATGAGTGCTGCCAGCATTGTTGCAGAGGTTGAAGGGGTGGGGGTCAGCCTGTCAGTGCTCAGACCATACGCGGCACACTGCATCAAATTGGTTTGCATGGCTGTTGTCCCAAAAGGAAGCCTCTTCTAAAGATGATGCACAAGAAAGCCCGCAAACAGTTTGCTGAAGACAAGCAGACTAAGGACATGGATTACTGGAACCATGTCCTGTGGTCTGATGAGACCAAGATAAACTTATTTGGTTCGGATGGTGTCAAGCATGTGTGGCGGCAACCAGGTGAGGTGTACAAAGACAAGTTTGTCTTGCCTACAGTCAAGCATGGTCATGGGAGTGTCATGGTCTGGGGCTGCATGAGTGCTGCCGGGACTGGGGAGCTACAGTTCATTGAGGAACCATGAATGCCAACATGTACTGTACATACTACTAAAGCAAAGCGTGATCCCCTCTTTTTGGAGACTGGGCCGCAGGGCAGTATTCCAACATGATAACCGTCCAAACACACTGCCAAGACGACCACTGCCTTGCTAAAAAAGCTGAGGGTAAAGTTGATGGACTGGCCAAGCATGTCTCCAGACCTAAACCCTATTGAGCATCTGTGGGGCATCCTCAAATGGAATGTGGAGGAGCGCAAGGTCTCTAACATCTACTGCTCTATGATGTCATCATAGAGGAGTGGAAGAGGACTCCAGTGGCACATTGTGAAGCTCTGGTGAACTCCCTGCCCAAGAGGGTTAAGGCAGTGCTGGAAAATAATGGTGGCTACACAAAAATTTACACTTTGGGCCCAATTTTGACATTTTCACTTAGGGGTGTACTCACTTTTGTTGCCAGCGGTTTAGACATTAATGGCTGTGTGTTCAGTTGTTTTGAAGGGACAGCAAATGTACCCAGTATATAAGCTGTACACTCACTACTTTTGTAGCAAAGTGTCATTTCTTCAGTGCTGTCACATGAAAAGATATAATAAAATATTTACAAAAATGTGAGGGGTGTACTTACTTTTGTGAGATAATAAATATATATATATATATATATATATATATATATATATATATATATATATATATATAATATGGGTGAAAAAGAACAATATTGTGACATGAAAAGGAAAAAAATGTATATTGGAGGAGAGAGAATAGGAGTCAGATTTGAAAAGACAGAGCTAGATAGGAAAATACAGGCTCACCTGTGGTTGTCCAAAGCAGCCTTTTTCAACCAGGGTGCCCTGGTACCCTGGGGGGGGGGCCTTAAGTATTTTTCAGGGGTGCCTTGACAAAGTGCCTAAAAATTGCCCAAAAAGTGTATACCATTAAGCGAGTAGATGAATTCTGCCTTTTAGTTACACAAAGCCAAGGGTTTTTATTGTGCAACGTTGCAACCTTTCAGCCACTGGCGTCCTAACAACCAATGACTTCTTCGGTTGATGAGGATGGTGTCAGGTGGCTGCACAGTATCTTTGTTTGCCACTCCACTGCCCCTCTCTATGAGCAATGGGGGTCACATTAGCCAAATGAGGGAGAGAAACTGAGGAACAAGAGAAACAATGGAATACTAGTCAGTACCAGTGTGCAAAGGTGTATTTGCTTTAGAGGAATAAATAGCCTCTAACATCAGGTGTCCTACGTGTGTGGCTGATACTGCGTTATGTAAAACTATTTGTTTATTAGTTTAGCTTTTTACATTTTGGAATGGGGTGCCTCAAGATTGTGCAGAATTTTAAAGGATGCGTTGACTGAAAAAAAAAGGTTGAGAAACAGTCGTCCAGAGCATTGTTGTTTGCAGATACTTTCTTGCTACCTCACTTGTTGAACTGCCGTGCTTCTGCTTTCATTGAGCTAACACTTTAAACTTATGTAGAAATAAATAAATAAATCATCATGGCAGATGCATATGGCCTCTTGGCTGTGTCTTTCTTACAAATGGTGTTCCTAAAATAATACTAAAGTCTCATGTTTTTTTTCTTTAAAAATAACAGACATGTTATACTTACCTGCTCTATGTAATGGTTTTGCACTGAGCAGCATGAATCCTCTTCTTCTCAGGTCCCTCATCGGCGCTCCTGGCCCCTCCCTCCTATCCCCACAGCAAGCAGCTTGCTATGGGGGCACCCGAGCCAAGCCGCAGCTCCAAGGCATTCATGCACATGGCTGGATAATGATGGGGCTCAGGTAAGTATTAGGGGGGCTGAGGGGGGCTACTGCACACAAAAGGTTTTTTTGCATTAAGATAAAAAAAAACCTTCTGCCTTTACAACCACTTTAATTTATAGGGATATGGAATGCATCCTGCAAATTAACCCTATTGTTGCAATAGCAGTTTTTGGAATGTTTTATTTTTTTTTTGCACTTGTGTTTAAAAAATTATTTTAGGCATGAAGGTTAGTTAAAGCTCCCAACATTATATATTGTCTGATTTTGTGATTTGTCAAAAGTCTAGATGGGATGGAAATTGGGTTGGGTCTGAATGGTGTATGATTGAAGTATAAAAGTGCTGCCTGAGATAGAGTTTACTCTCTCTATTACCATCTCAAGCCCAGCTGAGGATATCGTATCTATAGGACAGCTTTGCGATAGGTATATTTGATATTTCTTGTTGTTATATGCTTTGCAATACCTTTCTTTAGTATTTTCATGTTAGCGTTTTCCTATTTTATTGGGAAATATATAAGACGTTGTTTTATTAAGCAGTGTGTTTGTTTTCATAGCTAACCTTATATTATTGTGCTATCAACAGTAACTATCAGATTTTAATAGACTAGCTAATTATAGGAGTAGACAAATTAATACATTTAAGGAATAAATAGAGAGAATCCATGACCACCCTCGGATAATATTTAGTTTAGAAGTTATTGCAATTCCAGATTTTATTTCACATCCACAGAATCCTTAGCAACGATTGATGTCACGCAGCCTCATTCATTTGCTGGCTGATAATTCCAGACCATGTAAAAAAATGACCATTTAAAAAAAGCATGAGTTTCCCTCATAATTCATACCAGGCCCTCCATGCCTGATATGAATTTTAAAGGAAACTTTATAATAAAAAAAGAAATAAATAAATAACAGTCTAAGGTCCCAGAAAAAAAAACATATTTGGTCAATGATGTCACAGGAACCCCTTATGTTAAGGGTATGGGGTCTGATATGGTTTGGGGGGTGCCAGTGATGTCACTAGGGGCACTGTTCCCTTTTGCTTATGCTTACAAACTGGGCCCTGGGAGATGCCATTTGTGATAAATGTAGCAAGTGGATTGCATGATTTTGGTCGCTTAGCAGGAGCTGAAGTAAACCCCATGTTCTTTTCTCTCAATAAAACAATATTTTAAAAATGTTAAAGGCCTTTATAAACCGTTATAAACCTTCCTACCTGCACCTTGTATTTTTTGCCTGCATAGGATGTGTACTAATTACCGTATATACTCGAGTATAGGCCGTCCCGAGTATAAGCCGAGGCCCCTAAATCACCACAAAAAAATGGGGAAACGTATTGACCCGTGTATAAGCCGAGGGGCACAAATGCAGCAGCTACTGTAAGTGGAAAAAGGGTCAGCAATGCCCATCTGCATGTCCCCTGTACAGACCCCCGTGTCCCCATTGCAGCCCGTGTCCCCATTGCAGCCTACCTGTGCCGATCCGCGGGTCCGGGGTCCTGTGTCCTGTGTCCAGGGTCCTGTGTCCGGGGTCCTGTGTCTGGGGTCCGTGCAGCCGATGAGGTCCCGCTCTGTCCCCCCCACAGCGTGTACGGCGCCATTACAAATTTAAAAGCCGCGCCTCCTCCTCCTTCTCGTCCGTGATAGGAGGAACACTTTTTTCCCAGCAGTCAGTGTGCAGTGTTCCGCCTATCACGGACATTCTCTCATCCTCGTCCATGAGATGAGAATGACAGGCCATCCGTGATAGGCGGAACACTGTACTGCTGGGAAAATTAGTGTCCGCCTATCACGGGCGGGCGGGAGGAGGCGGCGCGGCTTTTGAACACCGCCGTCTGTCTGCATGACACGCTGTTCATGTAGGCAGATGGCGGTGACTCGAATATAAGCCGAGGGGTGGACTTTCAGACCTAAAAAATGGGTCTGAAAATCTCGGCTTATATTCGAGTATATACGGTATATAGTTTCATGGTGACATTTGTTGGCCTGTATGCACAGCCTGTAGTAGAGTAAATCTTCACATTCCTGTGTCAGAAGTTTCAGTTTGTGTTCTAACATGAGGCATGTGGCATGAAACTGCACAGGTTAACTTTACTTTGGTCTGTAGCCTACTGTAAGAACTGCCACTTCCTTTAAAGAAACTACATATTCCACAATCCCTGGGTCTCTCAGTCTAGCACTGGTGCAGGTGTAGTAAGTGGATCTGACACACCCACAGACAGGCAGAGCATTCACAGAGATGTAATCACCATGCTGAAAAAGATGTGTTTTCATCACATTAGCACATTTGTGATGCAACACAGAGGAAAGAGCAAGGCATGGATTGGACAGTGGGTGACCTGGAACCAGTGGCGTAACTAGAACGCTCAGGGCCCCGATGCAAGAAACCATGGAGGGCCCCCCCCCCCGACCTCCGGACAAAGCTCTTTTCTCCGAGCCCGATGGCAGAACACCAGGGCACGGTCACAAGTGGGTGGCTGCATATAAAGGAACCGATTTCTCCATTTCCCCACGCTTCTCCTCCTCTCCCACCCACAGGCATTCAGTGGCTGTAGGAGGAAAATGGAGAGATGGGTTCCTCTGTCGGTGTTTCACAATCTTTTTCCAGTCAGGGCACCCTTGAAGTACACTCCTAGGTGAAAGGGGCTGCACTGCAACCCCTCTGCAACTGTGTGCATTGCATGCAGTTGCAGCCTAGTAATGATGCATTTAAGGGGTTAAAACAGGTGGTCAGTAGGCAACATATTGCCTCTCTACTGGCTGTCAAATGCATCTGAAAAGCGATCTGAGCATGGATCGCTTTTCGGAGGAACAACATTTTACATAAAATGTGCATACATACATGTAAACAAACATATATAAACACACACATAATACGCACACATATACTATATATACAGGGCTCGACAACACGTGCATGCACACACACAGACATACAGACATACATGCATCATGCACACACTCAGACATACATGCGTGCGCACACACAAACACACATGCATCATGCACACACACACACACATACATGCATCATGCATTGCACACACATGCATCATGCACACACACACAGACATACATGCGCGTGTACACACACACACACACATGCATCATGCACACACACACACACACATGCATCATGCGCACACACACACACATACATGCATCATGCGCACACACACATGCATCATGCGCACACACACACACACATGCATCATGCGCACACACACACATACATGCATCATGCGCACACACACACATACATGCATCATGCGCACACACACACATACATGTATCATGCGCACACACACACATACATGTATCATGCGCACACACACACACATACATGCATCATGCGCACACACACATGCATCATGCGCACACACATACATGCATCATGCATTGCACACACATGCATGCACAGACACACACATACATCATGCACACACACACACATGTATGATGCACACACATACAGTAGATAGATCTTAGATATAAAAAAATAAATAAAAAAAACGTCAGTCCTCTTACCTTGTCTCTTCCTGCCGGGTACTGCACTGTAGGGGGAGACAAAGAGCACAGCACACACTGTGCTTTCACTTTAGCCTAATGTGAGGAGCTCCCTGCACACAGCGCCGATTACAGTTTAGAATCGGCGATCGGGGAGCTCCTCTCAGCCGCCCCTCCTAGCGAAGAGTACAGGGGGCCCCCAGGGCCCCCTGCAGCAACGCGCCCGGTCGCCATGGCGATCGCAGCGACCCCTATAATTCCGCCACTGCCTGGAACAAAAAGTTGTCTGTCCCTTAGTGAATAGGGACAAGCTAGGTGAATGAATACATGAAAATAGCATAATTGATCAGCCATGACACTACAAACTGAAGCCACAACACTTAAACTCCATCATTACAAGGTAAGGCAGGGGTGTCCAACCTTTTGAGGAGCGAGGGCCACTTTATCTACTTGGTAACCGGTCAGTGCCACAATGAGCGGAGCTGGCAGATGACAGGTCTGTGTCCACTCTGCATATGCAGAGCAGACACTGACACCACCCGCTCTACTCTATGGGCCCTCCGATCTGCCCAGACAGAAGGGGACAGGTCCCCTTCTGTTTTTGTATGTGGATCAGATTGAAGATAGGCGGGTGTAAATGGACACAAGTTCGTTTACATCTACCGCTCTATAGAAGTGAATGGAAGGTCCGGCTGGTTCCGCCTGAAAAATGGACAGGTGGACCCAATCGGACCAATCGTGTGAAAAGGGCCTAAGGCTGCTTTTACACTGATACACTGCAGTTTACCTGCACCTCAACTGACCTCAATCTTCACTCATGCCTCAGGATTCCTGCAGGTATATCTGGCCGCTGCTGTCCCCCAGGCGGTATGGATGGTGACTGCTGCTGGCTGTCCTCCAGGGCTGGTACTGCAGGTGGGTACTGCTGACTGGTACTGCTGATGGGTCTTGCTGGCTGGTACTTCTGGTGGATACTGCTGGCTGGTACAGCTGATGGGCCCTGCTGGTGGGTATTGCTGGCTGGTACTGCTGGTGGGTAATGCTGGCTGGTACTGCTGGTGGGTACTGTTGGTAGGTACTGCTGGCGGGTACTGCTAGCTGGTACTGTTGGTGGGTACTGTTGGTGGGTATTGCTGGCTAGTTCCCGACCCACCACCCCCAAGCATCAGTGTGACAGGAGCCGGCACTAGAGGAAGCATGCAGCTGCAGTAGAGAGCAGAGCCAATGATTCCAGTATTGCTCCTCTCACAGGCGGAGTACATTTGGTATCTCTCGCCTGTGACAGGAGCCGGCGCTATACAGGAAGCATTGCCTCTAGTGCTGGCTCCATTCTTCACACTGATGCTTAGGGATGGCAGGTCGGGAACCAGCAACCTGGACTTGCCAATCGCCATCCCTGAGGAAACGGTTCATATTTTCACTATCACATGTGGTGTCAGCTACCATCTGTGGGTTTTGTGAGGAATTATCTCAGTAGCGGGTTGTGTGTGACCCCCCTGGATGAGTCCCAGCATGGCAAAAAAAGGCACAGCAAGATCTTGGTGAAACACAACTGTGTATGTGTGTGTGACAGCAATTCCCTATATCTAGGGATGAGCTTCGAGTTTGAGTCGAACTCATGTTCAACTCGAACATTGCCTGTTCGCCTGTTCACCGAACAGCGAACAATTTGGGGTGTTTGCGGCAAATTCGAAAAGCCGCGGATCACCCTGTAAAAGTCTATGGGAGAAATCTAAAGTGATAATTTTAAAAGCCTATATGCAAGTTATTGTCAAAAAAAGTGTTTGGGGACCTGGGTCCTGCCCCAGGGGACATGTATCAATGCAAAAAAAAGTTTTAAAAACGTCAGTTTTTTCGGGAGCAGTGATTTTAATAATGCTTAAAGTGAAACAATAAAAGTGTAATAATCCTTTAAATTTTGTACCTGGGGGGTGTGTATAGTATGCCTGTAAAGTGGCGCATGTTTCCGGTGCTTAGAACTGTCCCTACACAAAGTGTAATTTTTGCAGGAAAAAAGCATTTAAAATCACTTGCGGCTATAATGAATTGTCGGCTCCCGTAATACAGAGAACAGTCATTGAAAGTCATGGATAAAAAAAAAAAAAATAGGCGTGGGGTTCTCGCCAAATTCAATTACCAGGCCCTTCAGGTCTGGTATGGATATTAAGGGGTACCCCGGGTCAAATAAAAAAAAAATGATGTGGGGTTCCCCCTAAATATCCATACCAGACCCTTATCCGAGCACCCAACCTGGCAGGCCGCAGGAAAAGAGGGGGGATGAGAGAGTGCCCCCCCCTCCTGAACGGTACCAGGCCACATGCTCTCACCATGGGAGGATGCTTTGGGGGTCTGTGACCCCTCAAAGCACCATGTCCCCATGTTGATGAGGACAAGGGCCTCATCCCCACAACCCTTGCCCGGTGGTTGTGGGGGTCTGCGGACAGGGGGCTTATCAGAATCTGAAAGCCCCCTTTAACAAGGGGACTCCCAGATCTGCCCCCCCCCGTTTGAAATGGTAAGGGGGTACAAAAGTACCCCTACCATTTTACAAAGAAAGTGTAAAAAATTGTTAAAAAAACACAGAGACACAGAAAAGTCCTTTATTAAAAAAAAAAAAAAAGATTCCAGCGGTGGTAATCCACTCTTGCTATCCAGCGATGAGTGATCTCTTCTCTGGGGTCCATCGATGGCTGATCTCTTCCGACGACGTCCAGCGCAGCGCATCCTATCTCCATGGAGACACTGCGGGAATCCCGTCTTAGCTGAGGAGGACCGGGCCACCCGTCACCTGACCCTCTGACGCAACGCAAGGGGGAAGCCGGGCTTCCCTAGTGATGTACGGGTGACCCCGCCCCCTCTGATGTAACGGAAACCTGCATTACATCAGAGGGGGGAGGGGTCACCCGTACATCCCTGGGGAAGCTCAGCTTTTACCTTGCGCCAGAGGGGGGCGGGGTCAGGTGAAGGGTGGCCCGGTCCTCCTCAGCTGTGTCTCCGTGGAGAAACCCAGGGGAAACCCAGGCTTCCCCAGTGATGTAAGGGTGACCCAGCCCCCTCTGACGCAAGGGAAAAGCTGGGTTTACCCAGTGATGTACAGGTGAGAGGTGGTCTGTTCTGGCGCAAATCCGGAGACCAGGCGAGCAGCTTGATTCTGAGTTGCTTGCAATTTTCTTTGCCACTTCAATTGAAGGCCAAGAAAAAAGATGTTAGAGCAATCCAACTGGGAATGCACAAGGCCTTTGCATTTGTTGAAAGACGACCTGCTCCAGTATCTTCGCCAAAAAGGGAAGAAGAGATATAAATCTGAAATTAGTGAGCAAAGAAGGGTCGAGTGTGCTCTTCTTCAACAAGGGGGGGAGACAATGGCCCCTATTTTTAAAGATAGGTTCACTATCCTTGTAATTTCTGGGGCCAATGAATCTGCATTTTTCTTCATAAACCATGTGGGACAGATGTAATTTGGAAAGCTTGACGGTTTAAGCTTGGACATAATATTGGATATCTCTGCCACTGAGGTGGATGCAAATGAGCTAACAGCTGGAGGAGCTCTTATTAGTGCCGGAGGATCAAAGTCATCAGGCATCATTTTGTCCTGGTTACGAATTTTTTAAATTTTTTCCCCAAAGGAAGACTGAAGCGCAGAACATAATTCCATAGATGGGACAATCTTAGAATAAAACTTTTTTGGTTCAAATATGTCCCTAACCAATGTGAATAGTTCCCGGGGCTTGTTTGAGGCTTGTATTATTTGATCGTTATAATAGGATCTTTTATGGCATTTTTACAGCCTTTGTGTAGCCTCGAAAATAGGCCCGATACGCCATTTTATCCTGGGGAAGTTTTGATTTAAGCCACTTTCTTTCCAATGTAGCGGCCATAACCCTTAGGGGCTGCCTTAACTTTCTGGGCTTACCAATTACCTCCTCGTGGCTTGTCGGTTGTTGTCTAGGGGTTCCCAGTGTTAGTACCCAGTGACTTCAGAGCTGACACATAAAAGTCCTTTTCAAGGTTTTTATTTTGCAGGGGTAACATCCAACAATAACACAGTCTCAGGTGGGAATAGAGGGCATGGGTGATAAAACTCAGGCACTTTGAACTGCTGACATCCACTGAATGTCTCTAATTAACCCAGAGAGTAGCCACTCGCAGCTGGGTGCTTCACTGCTGGATAAACCTCTAGCCAGAGATCTAGCAGCCAACACGTGGTCCGGAAATTTTGCAAAGCCTCTGCCTCAGACTAGATTGTACTTTCTCACAGTGCCTGGATCTCTCAGCCTTCTTGGCGATACTGCGGGAAGTGTGGATTCTTTAGTGTCCATACAACTCAGCTCCCAGGCTCTTACTGAGCAGCCAGCTTGTTGGCCCTCCTCCGAAGAGTCCTCCCCTGGTCACTTGTACGAGTTGTAGTGTCCCTCCAATACCGAGAGCACAGCGGGACGCCTTTGAATCCTCCTTCAGTTACTGGGCCTCGAACTAGCCAGTTCCAAGGCTCGGGAACGGAGGGATCCCCACCCCAGACCATGAGGGCCTCTGAGACTAATCAGGGTGACTTTGCTTGCGGGACAGCAGACACTCCTGGGCCCGGGACCCCTCGCGGGGCTGCCCGGACCAGAACCAGGAATCAAAGCAGCGGCAGATCCCTGAGCACGTGACTTCAGCACCTTAAATACCCTTTCCCAGACTACACAGCAGGGCCAGACGCGCCCATTGATTGGCTCCGGGAAAGATTGGTACCTAACACGTTCAACCAGGCCTGGTTCCCGGCGTGTCATGGGTGCCTCTCTGATCCTATGACCAGGCGGAACCTTAGTACAGCCCAGACAGACTGATGCCAAAGTAAATCCTGTAAAATTAACCCCCAGAACTCCGTTACAGTTCCGAGAAAAACTAAATTTACACTGATAGCGCACACTTAATAAAGTGTGACCACTACACCAATATTCTTGTTTTATTCTTAAGTAAGTTGAGACTAGAGGTGTATCAAGGGCTTGACTTAGAAAGTCTTGGGTGCCTATTTGCTGTTGTCAATGGGGCCAGGATGTCCAGACTTGCCTTGTTTCTTAACTCAAATTCATCTAGGGATATTTCCAGCCTTTCGGTCTCGATTTCTAAAGCCGGGATTCCGATTTCTCTCTCTTCATTTACTAGGAGGTCCCTGATGGTAGTCATAACATGTTTTAAAGTTTTCGACTGTTATATTTGTTAGTTTCCGAAATGGAGCAGATTTTGTCATACGATTTCCTTTGTATGGATCTTGGTGAAACACAACTGTGGTTTATTTACAATGTCTGTGTTTACAAAGTGCAGGTATCACAATGGAAAAATAAAACAAAAACAGAAAATAAACTCTTGCCACGTTGGGCATCTAACTACAAACACAGAAAACTAACTACCTGTCCTGGAGCAACCAAGTGCTGCCCAGGCACCTGGCTGTCACACAGACTAAACCTCACCACACATAGAAGTTGCTGCTCCCCCCCAGTCATGCACAGAGATCTCGTTCCAGGATGGAGCATCCTCTCCAAGCAGCCTGGAAGTTTTATAAAGCCCAGAGTACTAGACCTGTTTGAACTGAGCTTGTTGAACCCTCAGTGAGCCAATCAAGCTCAGCACAAAAAGAAAAACTATCTGTGTATTGCTTGAATTTGGGACAAATATACCTCCCATCTTTCACACAACCCGTGTTTTGTTATTGGCTTCCTGTCAGTGTAAAGGGTTAATTGTTCTACATTTCTGCCTCAGTAAAGATCACTCTCAGCCTGCTGGTGCTTAGATTATTGTCTTGCAAACTGGAAAATCTCTGCACAGAGTGAGGCTGAGAATGCAATATGTTATACTTATGACTTCAGTGGTTTATGAGTAATTGATCAAAAACCAGTAGACGGAGAACTGATTTGTAGTGAGTACTTATTTGCTGCATACTTGTTCAGGGTCGGAACTCAAAAAATAATAAATCCAGAGACAGCCAATCAACAGTAGCTGCCCCTATTCCATAGTAGAGAGTTCCCAGATGAACACTAGAGGCTGTTGTTGCCAACTTCTGTTGTTGCAAATTCTATGTGCCTGGATGTTGTACAGATACTTTGGCTTCAATACTTCTACTACTAAGTCGTTGACACAACATATATAGAATTGGGAAAACATTACTTTTTCCTAATTGCCCTGTGCCTGTTACAAAAAAATATTAAAGCCAGGCACAGCCAGACCATGAACATTTTCAAAATCAAATGAGCAATCAACCTCTATATTTCTCGCATTAAGTCCAGCTTTATTTCACTATTTTCTGGAATTATTTTCTACAGTAACATTGAGATGACTTAGACTTGAGACTGTCGTCATGAATAACAATGAACACGTTACTGAAAATTTTCCTTGACAACCTCAAATGAATGACCTTGAAAGTAAAAGTGGATAACATAGTTTAAAAGCTTTTTTGAGTGTCAAGATAAAAGTTGCATGAAATCTCTTTTTATACAGTAACAAGTACAGTGAAAAGTGAATTTCTAAGTGATGGCACAGTGTCATCTCTCTAACCCTAAAGTCCCACCACTTGCCTCCCTAGAGCTAAAGGATTCACAGCTTCTGCAGACCAACATAAATACACCTGAAATAAAAATAAGGTACGCAAGAACACGGAATTGTGTAGAGCTGGCCTTAGAAATGTAAGACCTGTGTGGAACAGTGATCAGCCAGCTGATGAGTTGCATATCACTGCCAACGCATCCTGTCCTCTTACATAAATCAACTGATATGCCACACAACCTCCCCCCATGTCTTTTACGGAAGAGAACCATTTACTATGGCGTATTGCCCAATCACCAGGATTAAAGTAATAATGTAAGTTTTCATGTCGTCTATCCTGTTGACATCTAATACTAGGGTTAAGTGTATTAGACCTGTGTTTGGTATGAGTCCATACATTAAATTTGCAAACTTTAATTCAAACCTCACTGATGTCTATGGAAGGCAAATCTTGCAAATCAGTTTTGACTGTTTGTAGGTCTAATACGCAAGGGATTGCAATAAAAAACATTTTTAAAAATACGCACAATGAGGAGAGCATTCTCCTTATTATATGATGGTGAGGGCTTGATCACTTGCTTGAGAGATGCCTTTAAGCTGTATTTGGTGTTATGCTGCAGTACTTTTTTCATGGATAGCATAGAGGACACTGGAATTGTTTGGGCATGTAATTGAGTTTTTAACTCTTTTTAAATATTTTGTACCATACTATATTGTCTTCAAAGTTTAATAAAATGTCAAAAAAGAGGTCACAAAAACACCACAAAACCATAACCCCATATATTGAAATTTTCCACATTTTGTTATGTTACAATCAAAAACGTTAATGTATTTATTTATTTTTTACTTTAGTGTTCTACATTATTTATTGGTTTTACAAAGTTTAACAAAATTAACGTCACTTTACAACTGCATAGATTGTATGCTGGAATGGTAACATGACAGAAAGTATTAGTGCAGACACATAACATGTTGAGATAATCAATAGAAAAAGTAAATTTATTTTATTGGGATATTTTTGTGATAGACCAGGCCATATTTGTGGAATGCACAACTATTAGTTGTCCTGAGCTGTGGATCTCTGCAGCTCCCACAGCATTTCCATGAGCCTCTTGGCTGCTTCTCTGATTAATGCTCTCCTTGCCCAGCCTGTCAGTTTAGGTGGATGGCCATGTCTTGGTAAGTTTGCAGTTGTGCCATACTCTTTCCATTTTCAGATGATGGATTGAACAGTGCTCCATGGGATGTTCAAAGCTTGGGATATTTTTTTTATAACCTAACCCTGCTTTAAACTTCTCCACAACTTTATCCCTGACCTGTCTGGTGTGTTCCTTGGCCATCATGATGCTACTTGTTCACTAAGGTTCTCTAACAAACCTCTGAGGGCTTCACAGAACAGCTGTATTTCTACTAAGATTAAATTACACACAGGTGGACTCTATTTACTAATTAGGTGACTTCTGAAGGCAATTGGTTCCACTAGATTTTAGTTAGGGGTATCAGAGTAAAGAGGCCTGAATACAGATGCACACCACACTATTCACATATTTTTTTGTAAAAAATGTTGAAAAACTTTTATCATTTTCCTTCCACTTTGTGTTGGTCTATCACATAAAATCCCAATAAAATACATTTACATTTTTGGTTGTAACAAAATATGGAAAATATCAGGGGTATGAATAAATTTTCAAGGCACTGTAGTACAGTTATTACAGAGTATGTAAACAGTTCAACCTGTATAAGTCAGCACTTAATGGTGTCCAAAAAAAGCTGCGCGCAAATAGGCGTAGATACTGTAAATATTACACCCTAAACCAATCTTTACAACATAAAAACGCAGAGCTTTTTCAAAAGGCCTCTGCTAATTTGCCTAATAATAAAGCCCCAGGTGCAGATGGGTTACCAGGGGAGGTTTATAAGGTTTTTGGAGAAGACTTGTTGCCTGAATTGTTGGAGGTCTTTAATACAGCATTTGAAATGCCCTGTACACATAGTCGGACAGCCTGACGACAAAATCCGTTGGATTTTTTCCGACGGATTTTGCGCCAAAATTTGTCTTGCATACACACGGTCGCACAACGTTGTCGGAAAATCTGATCGTTCTGAACGAGGGGACGTACAACACGTATGTCGGGACTATAAACGGGCCAGTAGCCAATAGCTTTCGTCTCTTACTTTATTCTAAGCATGCGTGGCACTTTGTCCGTCGGAATTGTCTACAAACGATCGGAATTTAAACGATCGGATTTTGTTGTCGGATCATTTTAGATCCTGCTCTCAAACGTTGTGTGTCGTAAATTCCGGCAGAAAAAGTCAGATGGAGCCCACATACGATCGTATTTTCTGACAACACGATCCGAACGCACATTTTCCGTCGGAAATTCCGACTGTGTGTACAGGACAAAAGTGGTTATTTACCATCTTCTTTGAATGCAGCAATTATTATAGTGTTGTTAAAACCTGATAAAATCCCTAGTAACTCTGAATCATATCGTCCAATTTCATTACATACTTCAGATGTGAAGCTATTGGCAAAAGTGGTAGCCACCGGATTGACAAAACTAATACCTAAGATAGTGCATAAGGACCAATCAGGCTTTATCCCAAATAGATCCGCGGCAGTGAATATAAGGCTTTTTTTCTTTATTTACATGTTTACTTGGGTAATAGAGCTATTTTGTCGCTTGATGCAGCTAAAGCTTTTGATAGTATAGAATGTGACTTTTTGTGGCATTGTTTAGAAAAATTTGGTTTTGGACCCCAGTTTATAAGATGGATACAACCTCTTTATACTGCTCCAGTGGCACGGGTGCAGGTAAATGAACATCAGCACCATTTTCACTGCAACGAGGAACAATACAGGGATGCCATTATCACCTTTGTCGTTTGCTTTAGCTCTAGAACCTGTGGCTGACTCTATCCATCAATCAAAGAATATTATTGGGTTTTGTAGATCTATGGGAGAGGTCAAAATTGCCTTATATGCTGATAATACGCTTCTATTTTTGGGAGATACCTTGTCTTCATTGGAGGCAGTAATGTCTTTAATTAATACATATGGTTCCTTTTCAGGCTTTAAGATAAATTGGCATAAGTCAGTACTTTTACCAGTGGACCCCTTGGTGATCTGCCAATTTCTGCTTCTCAGATTGCTGTAGACTCTACATTTAAATATCTAGGGGTACATGTCACATCACAAGTGGATACACACGTGGAGAGGAATACGACCCTATTACTTAAGCGGCTTGGGCAAGTGGGGAAAATCTGGAGTAAATTGCCTTTAACAATAATAGGTAGAGCCAATTGGATAAAGATGCCACAATTATTATATTTGTTACATAACTGCCCCATATGGTTGCCACAGAAATTCTTTAAACAAATAGATACCCCGTTTAGAGATCTTATATGGAGAAATAAACATCCTTGGATCAGTTTGGAAACTTTGCAGCTACCTTAGGATACAGGAGGGTTGACTGTCCCTAATGGCAGGTTTTATTATCTGGCATCCCAACTTCAGCAATTAAATGGATGTAATAATCCACAGCTGCCTAAATTGGTAAAACTTAAAAGTTTTGATTTGTGGAAAAGGCAGGTATTCTGTTTCTTAGCCAACTTTATGATAATGATGTTTGGCAATCATTTGATAAATTGGCAGCGAAATATCATTTGTCAAATAAATAATTTTTTTCAATACTTACAGTTACGACATGCCTTGCAGACCCAAGCAAAGACCTTTTTATTAAAATACAATCCTTCATTAATTTTAGCTTTGGCAGTAACTACAAGACATGCTAAACAGGGACTAATGAGAAAGATATATTCTTCTATTCAAATGATAACTAGAATCAATTCACAAGAGGGTAGTTTTGTACTGTGACGTAGAGATCTAAAGACACTTATGCCGCGTACACACGACCAGACTTTGACAGCAGAGGTCTGACGGAACAAATCCGTCAGACAATTCGATCGTGTGTGGGCTCCATCAGACTTATGCTGTCCAAAAATCAGACAGCCTTTAGAAATAGAACATGTTTCAAATTTTCCCGCCGGAACTCCGCTGGACCCAGTTCCTATTGAAAAATCCACTTGTCTGTGTGCTAGTCCGACGGACAAACAACGACGCTAGGGCAGCTATTGGCTACGAACTTCCTTATTCTAGTCCAGTCGTACGTCATCACGTTCGAATCTATTGGACTTTAGTGTGATTGTGTGTGGCCAAGTCCGTTCATTCGGAAAGTTCGTCCGAACTCCGTCGGACCTAGTCCATCGAAAAGTCCACTCGTGTGTATGCGGCATTAGTGATGAGGAATGGGGGCAAGCCTAAAAAAAATTTCCAAGGTATCCTTATCCTCCGCACAGTATCTGACTCAACTATTTATTATCCATAGAGCTCACTACAGTATACGCCTTTAAAACTGTATTCCTGGGGTAAAGCAATTACACCCAACTGCCCAAGATGCACAAATGGTACAGGTACACTTAAACATATGTTGTGGCGATGCCCCAAATTGCACCGCTACTGGGAGTCCATATTTGATACTTTAAATTCCTTGTGCTCTACACAAGTACAGCCTGATCCAAAAATAGCATTGCTAGGGGTTATACCAGAAGATACTCTCCCAGTGGAAGTGCACATGATGTGGCTGAGAACTATGTACATGGCACATAAACTTATTTTGTAAAAATGGGTATCAAACTATCCACCAATGACAGATCAATGGATCAAAGCAATTAATCTTAACCACTTTCAGACCGGACCAATTTGCAGCCAAAGGACCAGGCCCCTTTTTGCGATTCGGCACTGCGTCGCTTTAACTGACAATTGCGCGGTCGTGCGACGTGGCTCCCAAACAAAATTGACGTCCTTTTTTTCCCACAAATAGAGCTTTCTTTTGGTGGTATTTGATCGCCCCTGCGGTTTTTATTTTTTGCGCTATAAACAAAAATAGAGCGACAATTTTGAAAAAAATGCATTATTTTTTTATTTTTTGCTATAATAAATATCCCCAAAAAATATATAAAAAAACATTTTTTTTCCTCAGTTTAGGCCGATACGTATTCTTCTACATATTTTTGGTAAAAAAAATCGCAATATGCGATTATTGATCGGTTTGCGCAGAAGTTATAGCGTTTACAAGATAGGGGATAGTTTTATAGCATTTTTATTAATAATATTTTTTTATTATTAATGGCGGAGATCTGCGATTTTTTTTTGTGACTGCGACATTATGGCGGACACATCGGACATTTTTGACACATTTTTGGGACCATTGTCATTTATACAGCAATTAATGCATTTAAATGCATTGATTTCTGTATAAATGACACTGGCAGTTTAGGGGTTAACCACAAGGGGGCAGTGAAAGAGTTAAGTATGCCTAGGGGTGTGTTTTTTACTGTGGCGTGGCTGTCAGCTAGTGAATGCTGATCTCTGCTCCAATCACAGGGAGCAGAGATCGGCGTCACTAGTTGCTAGGCAGAACGGGGAGATGCTGTTTATCTCGGCATCTCCCCGTTCAGCCGCTCCGTGAGACGATCGCGGGAGTCCCCGCGGCGATCGAGTCCGCGGGGACCGCGGCCGGACTCACGGGGGTCCCGACCGGCGCGGGAGCGCGCCACTCCCGGCGCGCTCCCGATGGCACGGACAGGCTAAAGGAGGGACGTATATATACGCCCTCCTGCCTGTACGTGCCATTCTGTCGACATATATCGTCGTGCGCCGGTCGGCAAGTGGTTAATTTAAGACTAGGGGAACTGACCTAATTTGCAAAGATCTGGCATTGGTGGTTAATGTCTAATCTAGTTGAGCATTCAGAGTATTTTAACGATATGGGAAATTAATTAGGAAATATAATACTGGAGCGAAATGAATATATATAAAATAGGTACCATCTTGGAATAATGTGAAGGAGGTGTCAGGGCTGGGCTCAGCTCTTCCTTCTCAGAGCAGGCTGCTCAGCTGTCATTTAATTGCCAGCTCCAACCTCTTCCCCAGTGACTCACCCGATGATGATATCCTGTTTGTCAGTCCTGCTGGTTACTTAAGCTGTTCAGTTATGTTCCTCTCTGCCTTCGCCTTGGTCAACACATCTAAAGACTCTATCCAGTGTACCTCAAATAAAAAGCATGTTCAATTGGATATAAAATTAAACATTAACAGCGCTATGTGAATTAGCTAAAAAAACAATGCTAATATCCAGCTTAAGACCAGCTGTGGTATATTGCTAATAAAATATTAAGTTGAGCAAATGCAACTCATTGTATTGAACCTATATATACGCACAGATAATCCTCTTATCAAGAAGAGTTAACTATAGTGTCAGAGGTTAACATGCTAATAATAGTCCATCTGGAAAAAAAAATTAAAAAAATATGAATGAACAGCAGAGGAGAAGAAGATAGTGGTGTCAGCAGTGATGTTCAATCCGCCATAGAAACGTAACAGATTACAGGTGCTTTTCACCTACACCGTCACCATTTGCACCAAGTGCACTCCCCAGTGGTTGGCTGCTTACCAGAGCTGCTAAGAAATGAAGCCTTAATGTGGATCTCACTTATGACCAATCTTTGTACTCCGACCTCTTACTCCTCCAATAAAGTTCAAGATCTCATCAGTGGGCGTCAGCATATGAGGATACAAATAAAAGGCTCACATAGTGTTATACCCTTTATTGTGCAAAAACATGCCCCATATACAAATCGCACTTACGTTAAAAACAGATCAAAAAAGCATGTAGGCAAATTAGTTCAGTTCAGCATAGCATCTACCTCACCCGCGGCCGGCGTTGTTTCAGTACGGACAGTTGGATGGGTCCCAGGATGAGCTTGCTGACTGTGACTGTAATGTTACGTGGCTAAACAGCCATCAATGCTGAGAGGAGCTTGAAGCTGGAAGGACCCCTGTTGCCTCCGACTTGAACCTTCTGGGCACTGCTGGAAACAGAATGAACAATGTTATACTAACCTGAAGATCTTCAGCCTGTTCTTCAATGGTCTGCACTGCTCTTATAAGGTCCTCATTTCCATCTGTGTATTCTTATTGTATACAGACTCTCTGAAGACGTAATCACGAAATGCGTCAGCTCGTGGCCACGCAACGTTACAGTCACAGTCAGCAAGCTCATCCCGGGACCCATCCAACCGTCTGTACTGAAACAACGCCGGCCGTGGGTGAGGTAGATGCTATGCTGAACTGAACTGATTTGCCTACATGCTTATTTGATCTGTTTTTAATGTAAGTGCGATTTGTATATGGGGCATGTTATTGCACAATAAAGGGTATAACACTATATGAGCCTTTTATTTGTATCCTCATATGCTGACGCCCACTGATGAGATCTTGAACTTTATTGGAGGAGTAAGAGGTCGGAGTGCAAAGATTGGTCATAAGTGAGATCCACATTAAGGCTTCATTTTTTAGCAGCTCTGGTAAGCAGCCAACCACTGGGGAGTGCACTTGGTGCAAATGGTGACGGTGTAGGAGAAAAGCACCTGTAATCTGTTACGTTTCTATGGCGGATTGAACATCACTGCTGACACCACTATCTTCTTCTCCTCTACTGCTCATTCATATTTTTTGAACATTTTTTTCCAGATGGACTATTATTTGCATGTTAACCTCTGACACTATAGTTAACTCTTCTTGATAAGAGGATTATCTGTGCGTATATATAGGTTCAATACAATGAGTTGCATTTGCTCAACTTAATATTTTATTAGCAATATACCACAGCTGGTCTTAAGGTGGATATTAGCATTGTTTTTTTAGCTAATTCACATAGCGCTGTTAATGTTTGATTTTATATCCAACTGAACATGCTTTTTATTTGATGACTCTGACCGTAGGTTCATAACAGCAGCTACTAGTATTTATTTTCTGAGTGTACTCAACACTATTTTATTCTGTTGTAGATTTTATTTTATCACCTTTTTATTTTATCACCTTTTTATTTTATCACCTTTTTATTTTATCACCGTTTTATTTTTAGTTATTATAATTTTATCATTGGAGCGCTGGGATCAGGAATATCCATTATTTCTGAGCTGTGTATATTTATCCTGTGTACCTGTTGAAGACTCACTTGGCTGACGTCCCTTCTGGTTCCTGATTCTGCTTGCTGTTCCACTACGCTGATTCTCCGGTTTCCTGGCCTGTCCTAAAGTACGCTGATCTCTGGCTCCCTGAAATCCTGGCTTGTCTGACTATCCGTTACGGTTACCAAACTCTGGCTATGATTTGACCATGTTGCTCTGTTTACCTTTTACTGTTATTATTATTATTATTATTATTAAACAAGCGTGATTTTAACTGCATTTCTATCTCGGGCTGATTCATGGTTTCTGACAGGAGGGAATTGAAATAGGGTCTGATGAACGCAGATAGAGAGGGGATGTGTTTTTATTTTATTTTTTTCCCTTGCACAGATCTTGGGTGGGGTAATGTGATGGTAATGTCACAAGTGTTTTTCTTTTGTTGTATAATGTAAAAAAAATCTATAAAAATTAGTTGGTTGAAAAAAAAAAATTGCAGTGCTCAAAATAAAATTACTCTTACACCCCTGTGAATTATAATCAGTGTCCATACATCTCTATGACTGAGATTTCAAATCATATCATTCATAGAAAATAAAGTCCCAAAATCATCCATGAGAAAGAGAGTTAAAAAATATGGTTCAAAAGTATAGTCATTCAAGCCAAACCTTATCCAATCCTTCTCCATAAAAGACTCCACAGTGCCATGCCTCTACTGATAGTTGAAATGCACACTCACCAGATTGTGTTGCTGTCTATGAAATAGAACAGCTAAATGCGCTTGATATTATAACTCCTTCCAAGAATATACTACTCCATTCCTTGAGTATTGTCTATGGACTATGAAGTTCTTTCTCTCTCCAATCACATGTACCATGGTAACATTCCCATCAATATCGAATCACTGGCAACAAAAAACAATGCTCATAGTGCAATATTTTTTGGTGACTCAAAGATGAACAGCATAATAAAAAAGGTAAAATAGATAAAAATATCTCCACAAATAATAAAAACATATGCAGCTGGTATAACATACATCTGTAGCTGTCAGACCAAGGGAGTGGCAGCAAGGATCTTAGGCAAAATAACTCACTCTACAGCTGTTTCCTGTGACTGCGCATCTTCAGGAGCTTACATGTAAATAGTTGACACAATGAAACACTCAGCCTTTCAACTGGACAGACATTTAATATCAGAGGCAGAGACCAGGCAGGTTTTATCATTAAATAATTTATTATTAAATAATTATCATTAGTTCTGAGACAGAAAAAAGTGGAGATTCCCCTAAGGGTTTGGACTTTTAAGGCATGCTTAATGTGTGACCCCAGACAAAACATAAGATAATATGTATTAGAAAAATATTTATTACAAGATTATATATATAAAAAAAAAAAAAAAAAAAAAAAAAAGAGGAAAATTATTTTGACAATGTTACAATAAAAGACTTATTGAAATATTTGAACAGTATTGGATTGAGAGAATACAATGTATTACATCAATATATGTTGTAGGCGTTGACTCAAACCTGACGCGTTTCGGAGGTTTATTTAAACAAATTTTTTCTCCTTCTTCAGAGGTAGGAGCACAACAATCCTAATATCTAGAAGATATTATGATAGAACAAATTGTCAAAAGGTAAACCTCAATAAATATAGTGATATTCACAAGACAAAGGAGTTTTTTTGCATATAAGTACACATGTAGACGTAATGAATTCACATACCGTTTCCAAGAGTATTCCAATATGATTAAAAACAATGGCTGGGAGGAGGAGCTTCTTATTCTGGACTTTCTTAGATGGTGTAATTCAATCGAAAATTTGTATCCATATATTGGATTAAATGGCTCACCGGGATTTTATCTCCGGTGGTTGAAGTCCCTGGACTAATTGTCCTGGCGTGATATCGATAGGGGGCGTCTGTGAGACACACTGAGGTCGGGTATGGTGGCCCTGAAGAATCAAAATATTTATGAGTATTTGTATAACAAGGGTAGATTAGATCTAAAATATAATAGAAGATGCCACTCAAGATGTATTATATATATTTTTCACAGACCTGTATTCTGTGTATCTGGATAAATCTTCGTCGGGTTAAACTGATAATTTTAGTGTCATAGGTAGTTCGATGGGTCTGGGAAGAGAATTAATCAAAGATGTCCAGGGTAAAAAAGCCATAGTCACCAGCGAATAACCCCCCTGAATAGAAGGGAGATCCCACATATAGAGCTATGCAGAGTTAGATTGTGGCTGAAGAATGTAGCTATATTTTGGTTGTATTTATATTTATATATATGAGAAGAGTGTTAGTGGGTACACTGTATGTTATATACTTTTTTACAAAGAAAATATTGCTCACTGCGTCTAGATTTTTGGTTGGAATAATTAATTACCTTATTTTACAATGTGTGTCCCAGTTTACATTCTAGTGGCTTTCCATAAAATAGCACGGCCAGCTATTAAATAGCACGGGGGCTATAAGCCACAATCTAATAACCAATGCAAAGCATAGACAAAAAAAAAACCTAGAGAGAAAATCCTCAGTAATTGGTTCACACCCCAGCAGGGATTGTGACGCCAAATAGTGTATATATATCAGCAATGAAGGCAGCCCGACAGCGAGGATTGAAGGTATTCCCTAATTATTATGATTTAGTTATAAAGAAAATAGAGAGGCACAAAAACTTTTATTTACCCATATAGTTGTTTCAGATCCGCACGTCTCCTCCTCAGATTGACTGCTGCAATCTACTGAGTGAGACGGGCGGTCTATTTAAATCCAATTCCCCGCCTAGCAATCAGCTGTTGTTGGTACAGCTGATTGCGGATGGCAAGGGAGTATTGCAGCGCCTCCCTAACTCGGCCCCCCGAGTGCTGCGCGCGCATCCGGGTCCCGCGCACCAATCAACGGTGCGCATTGTGACCCGGACACGCCCACAGCTCCCGCCGGCACGTCAAGCTTCAACGGCGAGCAACGTGTGCTCGCCAGGTGAAGCAATATGGGGTCCCGTCGCCAGTCCTTGACGTCGGAAATCCCCAGTATGCCGCTCCGTCCATTCCGAAGAATGGGCGGGCGGCTGGGCGTGCCGGGCGGCTCACTGGACAGCCCCTCATCTTTAGTCACCGCCGTATGTATGTCAGAGTAAAGGTTTGCCGTCATTGGAAGCTCCTTCGGCCAGGCATTTCACAGCGGGTCTAGAGTACAAAAGGAAGAAAGCAAACAAAAAAAGGGGGGGGGGAAGGGACGGGGAGTACAAAAAAGCAATTTATACAGATAAATCCTAAACAAGTGGCAAATGTAGACATGTTGTTGCCTCAAAATTCACATAGATCTAAAGGACAGTTACAAAGAGAACAGTTATATAGGTAAATTGTGGCAACTGGCATATGTGAACATATTGTTGCCTCGAGATCTATATAGATTTAAAGCATAACATCAAAGTGTGATATCGCAGTTATACAGATGGATCATGACAAAGTGGCATATGCCGACATATTGTTGCCTAAACATTCGAAAAATAATTACAAAAGAGAAGGTTATATAGATAGACTATAACAAATGACATATATAAATATATTGCTGCCTAGAGATCCATATAGATTGGAAGCATAACACCATAGTGTGGTATCGCAAAAGCGTGTATAGAGCCATCATATATTACTTTTGTTGGTTCATTCCTAGATTCAAGAGACTGGATGCCGTAGGTTAGAGTACTTCTGATAGTTATTGAAAAAAAGGGAGGGGACATTGTCTCCTAAAGATACATTGTATATTTTCAAAATTATATACAACATACAGAATCAAGAAAAACGACATATTGGAGTATCAGAGTGTGGTTATTGTGTTATCACTAAGGCGGGTCTAGAGTCACATTCACAGCATTTTTATATACAGGGTTTGTGTATATAGTCCCAGATTGATTTGGGAAACACCTAAAGCAGAGGGGAAAGGGATGGTTACAGTATGATTTTCAAGAAAGTGGTGGAGTTATTTATTTTTCCATCCCACCAGAGGAGAAGCCTTCCAAAAATGGTTTAAACCAGATTGCCTCGTTGAGGCCTGGAGTGTGGGTTGCCCTAAGCTTGAAAATCCATCGTGCTTCCAATTGGAGGAGAGATTTATTCCAATCTCCTCCTCTTGGATTGGGATGGACACGATCTAAGATGAGAAATTTAATGTTTGGGAATTTACCCGCATGTATAGTGGTGGTATGTCTCCCAAGAGGGAGATCTGGATCACATGTTTTCATGCTGTGAATGTGTCTGTAGGCCCTTTTCCAGAACTCTAGCTTGGTTTTCCCTATATAGAAACAGGAACACTCGCATTGTAGTAGATAGATGACTCCTAACGTTTTGCAGTTGGCGAAATGTCTGGCTTTAAATATTTGGCCATCTGGTAATTTTGGATTCTTCTCCACCCACATATATTTGCAATATTTGCATGACCCACACATATAAGTACCCTTATATTTGCAGTGTGTCTTAGTATTGACATTGTATTCACTGCTGGTTATTTGATCTCTCAGGGAAGAAGTCCTCCTGAATGTAAATAAGGGTTTTTCTGTTACATATGGGCCCAGAGTGGGGTCCTCAGTTAAAAGGTGCCAGTATTTGTGTACTATTTTTCTAACTTGCTGTTCCTGATTCCCAAATCTAGATATAATTCTCAAAGGATTCACATCATCTTTGGATTTTTTTGAATGTAGGAGATGATCCCTACTGCGTATGCAGGCCTGTTGAAAAGCCCTTTTCAATGAGGCATGTGAATATCCCCTTTCCAGGAGACGGTCACGGAGGTTGTCGGCCTCTTGTTTAAAGATGTTATCGTCCGTACAGTTTCGTCTAATTCTTAAGAATTGACCGTATGGTATAGAGTTTAACAAGGGTTGTGGATGGAAGCTGGTCGCATGCAAAATTGCATTTCCAGCTGTTGGTTTTCTATAGAGTTTAGTAAGTAATTTACCTTCCTCGCCCTTGTAAACTTCTACATCCAAGAACGCAATATTGGTGTGGCTGTATGACATAGTAAAATTCAAATTGAATTCATTCCTATTCATCCTGGATAGGCATTGTTGTAACAGATCCGATGGGCCGTCCCAGACGATGAAGATGTCGTCGATGTACCGGTACCACCCTAGGATGTGGTCCGTGTACATCGACAAGTCTTCATCGTCTAGGACCGTTTTCTCCCACTCCCCCAGGTACAGGTTGGCGTAGGATGGGGCACAGCATGTCCCCATCGCTACCCCCTGTACCTGGAGGTAGTGGGAGCCATTGAAGGTAAAAGCATTATGCTCTAATATGAATTCAAGTAGAGTGGTCATGAATTCACCGTATGCGGGATCGACACCAATGTCACTTGATAGAATATGTTTAATTGCTGCTATGCCTTTACTGTGGGGAATGGAACTATAAAGTGCCTCAACATCAATTGTTACTAGCAATATATAGTCCGGTACAACAATATTGTCTATGATTTGTAAAAAGTGCATGGTGTCCTTCACGTATGACGGTAGATTCATGACAAAGGGTTTAGTTCTGAGACAAATCCAGGAATATTGTGCAATAGGTCAACCTTTTTATTAGGCTGTCATTTTAGAGATAGACACCAGGAAGCTCTTAACCACTTAAGCCCCGGACCAATTTGCAGCCAAAGGACCCGAATCGGCACTGCGTCGCTTTAACTGACAATTGCGCGGACGTGCGACGTGGCTCCCAAACAAAATTGGCACCCTTTTTTCCCCCTCAAATAGAGCTTTCTTTTGGTGGTATTTTATCTCCTATACGGTTTTTATTTTTTGCGCTATAAACAAAAATAGAGTGACAATTTTGAAAAAAAATCAATATTTTTTTACTTTTTGCTATAATAAATATCCCCAAAAAATATATAAAAAAAGATTTTTTTTTCTCAGTTTAGGCCGATACGTATTCTTCTACATATTTTTCGTAAAAAAATCGCAATTAGCGACTACTGATTGGTTTGCGCAAAAGTTATAGCGTTTACAAAATTGGGGATAGTTTTATAGCATTTTTATTAATATTTTTTTTTTTACTAGTAATGGCGGCGATCAGCGATTTTTATTGTGACTGCGACATTATGGCGGACACATCGGACATTTTTGACACATTTTTGGGACCATTGTCATTTATACAGAAATCAGTGCTATTTAAATGCACTGAATCCTATGTAAATGACACTGGCAGTGAAGGAGTTAACCACTAGGGGGTGGGGAGGGGTTAAGTCTGTGTGTGTGTTTTTTTTTTACAGTAGGGGGGCGTGGCTTTACGTCTGACATCACTGATCGGCTTTCCCGATGACAGGGAACAGCCGATCAGTGACATGGAGTGTAGGAAGCACGGGGAGAGGTTTGTTTACACAGACATCTCCCCGTTCTTCAGCTCTGTGACCCGATCGCGGGACACCAGCAGCGATCGGGTCCGCTGGTCCCACGGCCATGGTCACAGAGCTCAGGACCGGGTCGCGAGTGCGCCGCCGGGGGCGCGCGCGACCCACGGCTGGGCTCTTAAAGGACAACGTACCTGTATGTTGATGTGCCCAGCCGTGCCATTCTGCTGACGTAAATGTGCAGGAGGCGGTCCTTAAGCGGTTAAGCAAGAAATAGTAAATAGACTGTATTTCACAGAAAGGCATAAATGTTGTGCAGACTCTATGCACACTATGTAAGCATTTTTACTAGTCTTCAGTTTCAGAGGAAGAGACTAGGCCGGGTTTAATCATTTAATCCAAAGTAAAGTATAGTATTTCACAGAAAAAAATGAGGTATTGTACTGATTCCATCCATAGTATGTAAGTAATTTTACTAGGTCACATTTTCATCCAGGGTTATATTCAGTAAACTAAAATTATAGTGTATCATTGTACACTCAATGCACAGTATGTAAACCATTTTACTAGGCCGCAATTTCAGAGGGAGAGAACAGGGAAGTTTTATTGTGAAATAAAAATTCAAGCATACTGTAATATTTGATGAAAATAATATAGCAGCAACTCTCTATACCTGGAAACAATAAGTGATCTTTACTTATCTACTCCAAGACTCCAATATACGCTGACTGTGTGTGTGACGGACCTAGCCGGGACACGGGCTGTTGGAGGGGACTGAGTGCGAGCCTGCTGCCTTGCGACTATGGGCCCTGGCATTTGGGGGAACAGTGCTCTTTGAGCTGCAAGCCTGGGACCCCTGAGCTGGTGATACTTGGATTCAGGTCCATGCTGGCCCCCCAATACACATAGAATCTGTATGTGTATTTGGCATATTAGCAAGAGACGCTAATGACATGAACTCCAGCCACCTGTGTTATGTAATTGAGTATAGTCTGGCTTGTAGAAGTGTTTCACCTATTGTTGTGTGTGCTAATTAACCCTGCAATTGAATGATGGAGCCCAGTGTTGATTGAGATAATTAGCTCATGCTAATTAGGTTAGGCTTGAGTCATCTGTCAACTGTATATAAGTGTGACATGTCAAATAAAGATTCATTCCTGATGTACCCTACACTGGTGTTGTCTGGTGACTGGGTAAGCTAAGGGGGTCTTGGATTGTGTGGTACCGGACAGAGGAAGCAGTTACGGCGGACATCTTGGGTACGAGGTCCGTCACAATTGGCTGGCAGCGGTGGGATCGTGCTTCCTTGTCGTGAACACATCCAAACCATCACCTGGATCCAAGGCCCGTTTAGCAGAGGTACAGATACGTCATCATGGAAGAGGAATTCGGAAGGAGGTTGCGAGAGATGCGGATACAGCACAGAGGACCAGTATCGGTGCAGGTCCTGCTGGGATGGTATGATTCTGTTCGCCTACAACTCTGGAAAGAAGCGCTAGCCTGTGAGCAGCGACACCAGGGAAAAGTTCTCCCCTCCATCCATGTAAGGTACTGGTCGCAGTATGAAGTACGAATGCTGTTATTGGGGGAACAACCGAAACAAGAGTGGACAGCTGAGTTAAGCAGCCTGATCCGGGCAGAAATGCGTTTGGACGAGAGCTACAGAGCCCTCCGGTGGTATGTAGCCCAAGTGTGCCCGTGGACAGCGGATGACAGGCCCACGGAAGGCTTTGATTATAATGGCCTGGGATTGTTGTACTGGAGGCTGTCCGAGGACCCCGACTTTGGGAGTGATCTGGAGTGGCGTTTGGAGGAAATAATGGAGCACAGAGAGCAAAGATTGAACGTCTCGGAAGTGCTCTGGGCACAGGAAGATTTGGAGTTCCTGGCCGCTCAGGAATGGGAGCTGGAGATCGCCTACATACAGCTGCTAGACTCTGCTCAGCAGCAGGGTGGGGCTCCCTTTGCCTGGGACTATCAGGAAATACCAGCAGACAGCTCTGAAATCCTGGCTGAAGAGTCGGCGATGTGGCATAGTAACAGAGTGCTTTGCCCACCTGCCCCCGCAGCTATGGACGCGGAGGTCTTATGGCGGATGCAGGAAGTGCTGACAACAGGGCAGAGCTCTGCTAACCTCTGCCCAGCACCGATGGCATCTTCTAGGTTCCACGGACAGGTGGTGAACCTCTATCCCCAGCCATCAGTTGTAGAGACTGGGGATTTAATAGACTTTTCTGCTGAGGAAAAACAACCTCATGAGCCTCCATCAGAAGAGCTGGTATTAGGGCCAAACTTCACTGAGCTCTGCCCAGCACCAACAGCAGTATCCGTGGAGTTACAAGGAACTTCTCCAGCTGAAGCGCAGGTCACCGGACAGAGGGTCCAAGACCTCTGCCCCACACCGGTGGCAGTTATGGAGGCTCAAGGTGAGAAGGTGGCAATCACTTCCCAGCAGCAGATACAGGGGGAGAAGGGAGAGGAGGTGTTTGTCGTCCCTCCCCAACAGTTGGCCAGGGTGGAGAAAGCGATCTTTCCTCCCCAGCAAAGATTTGTGCACCTGGGAGACAGTACCAGAGACATGTTGTCCCAGCAGCCAGATGAGGGAATGGAAAAGGAAGCCAGCCTCCTGCCCCAATGGTTTGCCAGAGCGGAGGATGTGGAGTCCCCAGCAGAAGTGCTGGCAACAGGGCAGAGTGCTACCCACCTCTGTCCAGCACCAGCAACAACTGTGGAGTTCCAGGAAGCCGGGGCAGTCGGCCTCTCTCCCCAACAGTTAGCTGGAGGAGATGATGTAGGGAAGCTCCTACACCCACCTGAACTGCTGGCAACGGAACAGAGCGCTGCTGGCCTCTGCCCGCAACTAAAACAGGACAGATTCCCTGTAAAGGTGGATGGGAATGCAGTCTCCACCAGTATAACCCAGGGATGCTGGGCGGTCGGCCCAGATCCCCAACAGCAGGATGGAGTGAGCCCAGTCACCCTGTCTTCTCTCCAGCGGCTGAAAAGACTCCAGGGAGAAGGGCCAGTCCAGGCCTCTCCCCAGCGGCAGATATGTTCTTTGAGAGAGGCAGAAGTTGGCTGGGTGAGTCGTGCTCTGTTTGGAACAATTTGTTTGGGGTACTGTGTGGGTACAGACATTAGAGGACTGGAACCACTGACTAACTTCGGAGTCAACCCGTCTGGGGTCTCCTCCTGTGTTAGTCTCCTGCCGAAAGGGGAGAAATGTGACGGACCTAGCCGGGACACGGGCTGTTGGAGGGGACTGAGTGCGAGCCTGTTGCCTTGCGACTATGGGCCCTGGCATTTGGGGGAACAGTGCTCTTTGAGCTGCAAGCCTGGGACCCCTGAGCTGGTGATACTTGGATTCAGGTCCATGCTGGCCCCCCAATACACATAGAATCTGTATGTGTATTTGGCATATTAGCAAGAGACGCTAATGACATGAACTCCAGCCACCTGTGTTATGTAATTGAGTATAGTCTGGCTTGTAGAAGTGTTTCACCTATTGTTGTGTGTGCTAATTAACCCTGCAATTGAATGATGGAGCCCAGTGTTGATTGAGATAATTAGCTCATGCTAATTAGGTTAGGCTTGAGTCATCTGTCAACTGTATATAAGTGTGACATGTCAAATAAAGATTCATTCCTGATGTACCCTACACTGGTGTTGTCTGGTGACTGGGTAAGCTAAGGGGGTCTTGGATTGTGTGGTACCGGACAGAGGAAGCAGTTACGGCGGACATCTTGGGTACGAGGTCCGTCACAGTGTGTATGACTGATTGTAAACAAAGCACTGTTTAGCAGCACTGTGTAGTACTATATTATTGGCAATTGGCTTCTGTAGTGGTGAACAACCCCATTAGTTTGCTATTTTACTGAAATGCAAATTACTTGGGTTTGGGTAGAATAGTAGATCTAAACTCAAAGCCAATGAGTGTAGTAAGCAATCTGTTTTCTTTCACAGCTGGTGGCTGTAAGAGGAAACTGTTGAAAGGCTGCAGACATGCAGCCTTCATTTAAAATGGTAATTGCTGTGATTGGCCACAACAAACCACAATTTAATTGGCCCTGTAGCCTGCTCTGTAATCCACTGTGTCAGCTGTGGCTCTAGGAGCTGCTCACGATTGATGAAGGAGGCCACATTTATATACACCCACATAGACATTCGTCCCCTGCAGCTGTTTTAATATAGTGGTCAGAGGGGAAGCAAGGACAGATAGAGAGAGTGAATCTCCCAAACAGAGGTACAGACAACAGTAACAGCTGACAGCTATTCTATCCTATTCTATTCTACTCTGTTCTATCCAAAACGAAACAAAATAAAACAAAAAGTTTAGCCTTTTTATACTTTAACCGTTTGCTGACCGCATAACTTAATTAATTAACACAGCATAAGCAGATCAGAAGGTGCCGGCCAATAGATATCCACGGACACCCACTGATCGGTGAGGGGAGACACAGAATTTTCTACGTAAACAAGGCAGAGCTCCGTCCTGACTGGGGGAAAGTGATGGAAAAAAATTCATTACTTCCCCGCTTTTGAAGTGAATGTACGATAATCTGATCGTTAGTACATAGCTTTCGAGAGCCGATCGCGACAGTTCATCCCATATTATTTGATGGGAAAAGCACAAACATTTTCTCATGCGATACCAGATCGCACGATTTTCATTCAATCAGTACAGTTGTCGTTCGAAAATACAATACAAATACACTACAACACATTACATCACTTCTGAAGTTTGAATCTGTCTTATGAGAATTTTCGTCACTTTAGTAAACTCTTAATTTTCAATATGAGACTAGAATGCAAAAAAAAAACAAAAAAAAAAACGGATTATCATTCGTCCGATAATCTCATTGTGTATGCCAGGCATAAATGCATGACAAAACACATAAAAATGTGTGTTTTAAGCCTCATACACACGATCGGACTTTGTACAAACTTTCCCGTGAAATTTTTGTACAAAGGGGGTCGGCCGTGAACTTGTATTGCATACACACGGCAGGACTTTTGACAACTTTGACAACGACTTCAGACAACTTTCACCAAATCACGTGGTTTTTCTGCTCTTTACCGACAACTTTATCAGACAACTTTCACCAAATCACGTGGTTTTTCTGCTCTTTACCGCCACCATTGGTCAACTTCTGTATTGTTGCCTGATGGTTTGCATTGGTTCTGAGCATGCGTGTTTGTATTTGTACAAAAGTCCTATGGTTTTCTGTACACACGATCGGACTTTGCTCCATCGGACTTTTGTTGCCGACAAAAGTCCGATGAAAACCGAAAAAGTTTGCTGCGACTTGGGATCCGACTTGTGTTGCCTCCAAGTCGTATCCTTATCTTAATTGATGTGATTTGGATCTGACATTACAGGAAGATTACACAGGCATTCTCTGAAGTTTCACCAAAGTCGCACTTTCAGGTCCCCGCAGTGTGAACCGAGCCTAAGAGTGGGTAGCAGACACACGTTTTGCCATGCGTTTGTTGTGTGACAAAATGCGCTACAAATGTGCCAAAACCTGCACTGAAAAAACAGACAGCCCTCCGCGACCAAAATGGTTATGGAGCTACTTTGTTGCATGTAGGATGACCCTATTACATGTCAGGCTTCATTCCCACATGATCGCCGGAGGAATCACCGCAATTCTTCCCCGCCATTTCAAATGGCTGCAAATTCGGGATGCATTTGCGATACCATTACTTCTAATAGCACCCCAATTGTGCCACGATTATCACACCGTAAATCGTGTTGCAATCGCAGCAAAAGAAGCTCATGTTCCTTTTTGTGCGATTTACTGCAGGACCATCGCAGCAAAATTGGGGTGATTGGGGTGCCATTAGAGGTAACGGCATCGCAAACGTGTTCCGTGTTTTGCAGCCATTTGAAATTGCGGGGTGGAATCACTGTGATTTTGTGTGAATGAAGCTTTAACAAGTGAAGAATGTGCGAAAAACAAAAAAAAGTGAGTTCCTGCTCAGTGGCGGACTAAGGGGGGTGCGGGCCGCACCGGGTGCCACACACTGGCGGGGGTGTCAGGCCGGCGCCCCCTCCGCAATTGAAGCAGAGACTGAGCGCGCCGAGCGTGGATTTAATTTGCGCAGCGGCGCGGTAACACAGCGGCAGGTGAGGTGAGGGGGAGGGGGGGTGTTCGCCGCTATGTCTCGGCTGGCTCAAACAGCCGAGCAGATTGAAGCCGCCGGCTTGTAGTTGGGGGGTCTCCACTGAAGGGGGGGGGGTCTGTACTGTAGGGGGGGGTCTCCACTGAAGGGGGGTGTCTGTACTGTAGGGGGGGGTCTCCACTGAAGGGGGGGTCTGTACTGTAGGGGGGGTCTCCACTGAAGGGGGGGGTCTGCACTGAAGGGGGGGTCTGTACTGTAGGGGGGGGTCTCCACTGAAGGGGGGGGTCTGCACTGAAGGGGGGGGTCTGTACTGTACTGAAGGGGGGGGGGGGGGGGGGTCTCCACTGAAGGGGGGGGGTCTGTACTGTAGGGGGGGGTCTCCACTGAAGGGGGGATCTGTACTGTAGGGGGGGGTCTCCACTGTAGGGGGGGGTCTGAATTGTAGGGGGGGCTGTATTGCAGGCGGGTCTGTGTAACATACAGAGTGCTGTGTAATGTAAAGGGGCCCAGAGTGCTGTGTAATGTAAAGGGGCCCAGAGTGCTGTGTAATGTAAAGGGGCCCAGAGTGCTGTGTAATGTAAAGGGGCCCAGAGCGCTGTGTAATGTAAAGGGGTCCAGAGTGCTGTGTAATGTAAAGGGGTCCAGAGTGCTGTGTAATGTAAAGGGGCCCAGAGTGCTGTGTAATGTAAAGGGGTCCAGAGGCGCAGGGTGCTGTGTAATGTAAAGGGGTCCAGAGTGCTGTGTAATGTAAAGGGGTCCAGAGGCGCAGGGTGCTGTGTAATGTAAAGGGGTCCAGAGTGCTGTGTAATGTAAAGGGGTCCAGAGGTGCAGAGTGCTGTGTAATGTAAAGGGGTCCAGAGGCGCAGGGTGCTGTGTAATGTAAAGGGGTCCAGAGTGCTGTGTAATGTAAAGGGGTCCAGAGTGCTGTGTAATGTAAAGGGGTCCAGAGGTGCAGAGTGCTGTGTAATGTAAAGGGGTCCAGAGGCGCAGGGTGCTGTGTAATGTAAAGGGGTCCAGAGTGCTGTGTAATGTAAAGGGGTCCAGAGTGCTGTGTATTGTAAAGGGGTCCAGAGGTGCAGAGTGCTGTGTAATGTAAAGGGGTCCAGAGGCGCAGGGTGCTGTGTAATGTAAAGGGGTCCAGAGTGCTGTGTAATGTAAAGGGGTCCAGAGTGCTGTGTATTGTAAAGGGGTCCAGAGGTGCAGGGTGCTGTGTAATGTACACAGTAGTGACAAAGAGATATTTAAGGATGCAGAGGTATGAAGGGGCACAGTGGGGTGTTTTTACGTTTTAAGGTGGGGGGGGTGCCACATATAGGATCCGCCCCGGGTGCCAAATGCACTAGGTACGCCCCTGTTCCTGCTACACTCAGCTGTGGCTGCATCCTGAGGCCTGATTCACACCTATGCATTTTTAGTGCTTTTTGCATTTTGCAGATTAGCACTACAGTCCATTTAACCGGTTCCCGACCGGCGCACGACGATGTACGTCGACAGAATGGCACGGACAGGCAAAGGGGCGTACAGGTACGTCCCCTTTAAGATTGCCGCCGTGCCATCGGGAGCGCGCCGGTCGGGACCCCCGTAAGTCCGGTTGTGGGTCTCGCGGACTCGATCGCCGCGGGGTTACCCGCGATCGTCTCACGGGATGGCTGAACGGGGAGATGCGGAAGTAAACAGCATCTCCCCATTCTGCCTAGCAACACCGATATCTGCTCCCTGTGATTGGAGCAGAGATCAGTGTTCACTAAATCACAGCTACGCCCCACCCACAGTTAGTAACATGCCCCTAGGAACACTTAACCCCTACACTGCCACCTAGTGGTTAACCCCTTCACTGCCAGTGTCATTTACACAGGAATCAGTGCATTTAAATAGCACTGATTGCTGTATAAATGACAATGGTCCCAAAAATGTGTCAAAAATGTCCGATGTGTCCGCCATAATGTCGCAGTCACAATAAAAATCGCTGATCGCCGCCATTACTAGTAAAAAAAAAAAATTATTAATAAAAATGCTATAAAACTATCCCCTATTTTGTAAACGTTATAACTTCTGCGTAAACCAATCAATAATCGATTATTGCAATTTTTTTTAACCAAAAATATGTAGAATACGTATCGGCCTAAACTGAGGAAAAAAAAAGTTTTTTTTTATATATTTTTGAGGGATATTTATTATAGCAAAAAGTAAAAAAAAATAATGCATTTTTTTCAAAATTGTCGCTCTTTTTTTGTTTATAGCGCAAAAAATAAAAACCGCAGGGGCGATCAAATACCACCAAAAGAAAGCTCTATTTGTGGGAAAAAAAGGACATCAATTTTGTTTGGGAGCCACGTCGCACGACCACGCAATTGTCAGTTAAAAGGACGCAGTGCCAAATCGCAAAAAGTGGTCTGGTCTTAAGCCAGCAAAATGGTCCAGTCTGAAAGTGGTTAACATGGTTTCCTATTGAGCATGTTCTGTAGTGCAAATCTGCAAAATGCACTAAAAATGCATAGGTGTGAACCAGGCCTGGATGGTGGATGGGTGCTCATCCTGTGGCCCTCCAGCTGTTGCAGAACTACAAGTCCCATGAGGCATTGCAAGCGACTAACAGTTACAAGTATGACCCCCAAAGGCAGAGGCATGACGGGACTTGTAGTTCTGTAACAGCTGGAGGGACACAGGTTGAACACTAAGATGTGACGTGAGGAATCCTGGGAAGGGTCACACCTGAGCAGGGTAGAGACCAGAGCCTAGCGATACGTGTCCTGACCAGCAGGTGGCGTGCCTCCTCCCCGATCACTGACAGCGGCTCAGCGCTGAGACGGAAGGAAAGGCAGCAGGCAGGCTTGGTGCGGCACCTCCGCTGTGCACGAAGGAACGCTGAGCGGCGAGCAGCCCATACTAACCTGTACATAGAGCTGGAGGTGGGGCCGCCTGTGTGGAGGCGGAGGGAGGGAGGCAGCTCCCCGGGCACCGTACAGACGACGAGATCACCTGTCCCCCTCACCTGTCCCCTGATCTAGTGTCCCGGACCCTCAGGAGGCGCCTATATGAGGACACGGTGGGTGCTTCTAGTTTCCTTATTGGGGGGGATGGGTAGACCTGTGATGGGTGGAGGTGGGTGAGCTGTCATGCAGTAATCAGTGCGGTGTGTATGAGGTGTCAGCCCTGTACAGGCGATGTGATCGGTGCTGAGCCCTCCTCTCTGCACTGCAGATGTTTGTGTCCCGGTCATTAACCCTTTGCAGTGCGGGGACATCTGCTGGCAATGTGTGTGCTCAGCTGGCTGGGCTTCCGGGATGACATTGTGGCGGGGAGACGAGCAGATCAGAAATGAAAAAAACAAGTCTTGTCTTCCCCGCCTACTACACAGGAAGCATGACTACATGACAGGGCTGTGTCCCCACACTCTGCCCGGTGTCACCTCACACATGACATGGCTGTGTCCCCACACTCTGCCCGGTGTCACCTCACACATGACATGGCTGTGTCCCCTCACTCTGCTGGTGTCACCTCACACATGTCAGGGCTGTGTCCCCTCACTCTGCCCAGTGTCTACTCACACATGACATGGCTGTGTCCCCACACTCTGCCCAGTGTCACCTCACACATGACATGGCTGTGTCCCCTCACTCTGCTGGTGTCACCTCACACATGTCATGGCTGTGTCCCCTCACACTGCCCAGTGTCACCTCACACATGTCATGGCTGTGTCCCCTCACTCTGCTGGTGTCACCTCACACATGTCATGGCTGTGTCACCTCACACATGACATGGCTGTGTCCCCTCACTCTGCTGGTGTCACCTCACACATGACATGGCTATGTCCCCTCACACTGCCCAGTGTCACCTCACACATGTCATGGCTGTGTCCCCTCACTCTGCTGGTGTCACCTCACACATGTCAGGGCTGTGTCCCCACACTCTGCCCGGTGTCACCTCACACATGACATGGCTGTGTCCCCACACTCTGCTGGTGTCACCTCACACATGTCAGGGCTGTGTCCCCACACTCTGCCCGGTGTCACCTCACACATGACATGGCTGTGTCCCCTCACTCTGCTGGTGTCACCTCACACATGTCAGGGCTGTGTCACCTCACACATGTCAGGGCTGTGTCCCCACACTCTGCCCTCACACATGTCAGGGCTGTGTCCCCACACTCTGCTGGTGTCACCTCACACATGACAGGGCTGTGTCCCCTCACTCTGCCCAGTGTCACCTCACACATGTCAGGGCTGTGTCCCCACACTCTGCCCTCACACATGTCAGGGCTGTGTCCCCACACTCTGCTGGTGTCACCTCACACATGACAGGGCTGTGTCCCTACACTCTGCTGGTGTCACCTCACACATGACATGGCTGTGTCCCCACAGTCTGCCCGGTGTCACCTCACAAATGACATGGCTGTGTCCCCACACTCTGCCCGGTGTCACCTCACACATGACTGTGTCCCCACACTCTGCCCTCACACATGACATGGCTGTGTCCCCACACTCTGATGGTGTCACCTCACACATGACATGGCTGTGTCCCCTCACTCTGCCCGGTGTCACCTCAACCATGACTGTGTCCCCACACTCTGCAGGTGTCACCTCACACATGACATGGCTGTGTCCCCACACTCTGCTGGTGTCACCTCACATACACATTGTGCATGGACCTTGTGGGTGTCAGAGGACCCTTCTGGTCCTTATAAAGTGCGCCCTTATTCCTTTCATTTACCACTATGAAAATGGAAGGCCATGTTCACATCTGTGTGCATTTCCTGAGGTAAAACACAGCTTCCCTGAACATCAAAAGAGATTGAAAAATAGTCCTCTTTGAGTTAGGGTCACCCTAGTGCGGGGAGGCGTGTAACCACACACCCGCAGAAAAATGCACTGGGAACAGCATGGCACATGTTTTCTGAGAAATCCAACATAGGTTGGACCTGTTAGATTACATAAGTTGGACTTGTCTTTTTTCAACCTCACCTATATGTAACTATGTAAGGCGCAGGGACCTTTTCCCTGCATTGTCAGTGGGTACTGCAGCCCATGTAAATCAATGGCCTGCTGTATCTGAGTAAATGCAGCTAGTGCCAGGACAAACGTATTTAGGGCCCGGGGCTAACATGCCAAATTGCACGCCCCCCACCCCAAGATGTATGAGTATTATGTCTCAGCAAAAATCCCCCCCCCCCCCCCCAAAAAAAAAAAAAACCCTCCCTCCCACTCCAAATGTCCGTCCCTAATCCCCCATCCTAGCACAACCCCCCCCCCCCCCAAAAGAAATTTCCCCTCCAAGCACAAATCCTCTCCCCCCACTCCTAATTCCCCTCCCCAATCTCCCATCCTGCACCAAAAACACAACTGCAAGTGCGTTTTTAATGCGTTTCCATTCATTTCAATGGGAAGTCACATCACAGCACAGAGCAGTGCCATAAATGTACTCTGAGAGAGAGAACTACTTTTGGGAATCGGAGCGGCACCGCAAAGTCGGCGTCACACCGATTCAGATGGTATTATTGCGGGCAATAGCTGCCGATTTGGCATGCAATTTGACATGTCAAGTCGCATGCCAAATCGCATCAATGTGAACCAGGGCTTAAACCTCAACTCCAGGATAAGCAAATATTGTCTGAATACATTCATCATGTTTATTCTTACTGGAATCTTGGTGTGCTTTGTAGATTTTTTTTCCAGATCTGTGCAGAAATCCAATGTGAAAGTTTACTTCTGTGCAGAGCTTCCCGGTCACTGCTGTTCTCTCTCCTTGTACAGGGTGACTGGTCTTGTCTCCGCCCCCTCCTATAGTTTTCTGCAGGCTGCCTATAGTGGGTGGGGCCTGCCGGCTCCCTCTCACAGCTCTGCTCTCTGTACAGGCAGTGTACAGCACAGTGATGATGTCACTGGTACTTCTGTAAGGTAGTATCTTATCGTATACGGTGCATTTAGAGATGTTTTATATCCTACTATGGCTATTGAGAAATATAGATACATGTAAGTGTATGTTCCAGAAGTTCACCTTTTAAAGGAGTTGTAAACTCTCGTAGTTTTTCACCTTAATGCATTCTATGTATTAAGGTGAAAAACCTTCTTTCATGCTGTAGCCCCGTTTTACTTTCTCGCCCTGTCTTTATCGCCCCAGAGATGAGCACACCAGCTATGGCTGTTGTCTCGTGTCCTGATTGGATAGATTGATAGCAGCGCAGCCATTGACTCCCACTGCTGTCAACCAAATCCAATGACGTGAGTCCCGGGGGCGGGGCTTTTTGTGTCAATAGAAGCAGGACACGGGAGCACGCTCACTCTTCTCCGACGGGGCACTTGAGAGGAGGGCGCTGCTGAAGACACCAGAAGAGGAGGACCGGGGCCACTCTGTGCAAAACCAACTGCACAGTGGAGGTAAGTATGATATGTTTGTTATTTAAAAGGAAAAAAAGTGACACTAAACTCTGTTTTTAAAAGGAAATTCTATTCAAGTATGTGTTGTTAATTCAGAACAGTACATTCTGATGCTCTCCGCCTCCTCCCAGATCTCCGAATCCCATTGTTTTTTGCTGCTGTGATCTGACTTCTGTTAGAGGGTGGCAACATTCATTCTCTATTGTGGCACTGTATGTAAGAACAGCCACACTCTATTGCTTGCTCCTCAGATGGACTAGGGACTATGGGATGTGTAATGTGCATGGAGCAGTACACATCACCACAACTAACATGTGCTACTCGTTCTAAGCAAATGGAAGTGAGGGGGGAAAGGAGAGTTCATCAAGGATGTTACAAGGAGGCAGAAAAGCACAGTTAGGGCTTGTTTACACTAGTGTTAGCCCACTGAAGAGCGATCTGCAATGCTTTGAGGGGTGGATTGTTCCTCGGCATCCTCATGTCCAATCTACGGCTATGGTCCCTGCATTGGTCTTGATGATGTAAGAGCAGCTTAGAGGACCAAAGAAGAGGGGAGTAGAGGCCCTGGGGTTCTGGCCATGTAGAGGAGCCTGCAGGAGCAGAGGATCAGGTAAGTGAAAGTGCTTTACCATCTCCCCATGATAGAAAAAAACATTTAACCCTTTAGTGCAAGTACAGCCACATTGCAAGGGAGGGTTTTTAGGCTTCCTGGATTTTAGCATTAGAGCTGAATTCTTGATATGGTATTTATTGCATAGTTTCTTTGATCCAGCTTTGGCCAGTATAGGTAATCATATTCCATACCTGAGGGCCCGCGGTGGAAATGGAGAATTACTGTAGCATTCACAGCTACTACAGTGATCACTGCGGTCTTCTGGGTACCAAGTAGCTGCCCAAGCAAAGTGCTCTCTGATTGGACAAGGTGGAGAACGTCCTTTCACTCTGTCCATTCAGAAAACACTTTGGGGGAATTTACTAAAACTGGTGCACACAGCATCTGGTGCAGCTGTGCATAGTAACCAATCAGATTCTTAATTGAACAAGCTGACGTTAGAAGCTGTGTATTTTTTTTTTTTATTTAAAGCACTGCAATATTTGAACAGGCAATGTCTTTCTTTTGAAGATGTGTTCCTCTGTGATATGAGAGGCTGTAAATTAGTAACCTTTGCTCATGTATATAGAAACCACTGTCAGTTATGAACTATTCAGCTTTAAACAATTAACCAGTGCACAATCAGTAAACACCCTCTTCTGCAGTCTGTCCCCTGAGAGCCAATACTCCCCCCTCAGCCCGCTGCCATCTTGCTTTTCACTCAGGATAAAGATGAATCCAGGCTGTCAGATACATCTTCTCTTCCTGTGACAGCCGGTGGAATTGGTTACAGATAGAGATCGGGGCTTAGCTGGTGACTTGATATAGATTAAAATCCAATATCATTAAAATACATGTTTTGTATAATTAAAGTAGAACTCCAAGTTGGTTCTGCACTCTCCCACACCACTAGTTGCAGTAGTGATGACCGGTCCTCTGAAGGTTTTTTTTTTTTTGCATGTTGCTCTCTAAACAGTCATCTGGCTGCTATTCTCACTGATATTATCATATACAGAAGTGGCTGTCAGTCTTGCTTTTTATGTGAGGATGTTGGATTGCCGGCTAACATTTTGGGAGAGAAAAGAAGATTGGATCATTGTGGGTTAAGGCAGTTAATAGATCTTAGATCCCCCATTTTATGGGCCAGCCCTGAGTTCTACTTTAAGTTACACATTTTGCAGAATAAAGGGGTGCACCAGAAAAAGCAGATGATGTGATTTATGAATGTCACAAACCGTGATGTGGCTCCTCTGTGCAATGGCTTTCCCTGTGAGTGAAGTCTAAGGAATAGTTTATGTTCAACCAGGGACCTCCTCACAGGAAAACAAGCAAGCAAGAGAGGACGCACTAGCCTAGTACATTATCCCAGTAACCATTTATTATAAATAAATTTACTCGCAAAACATAAAATTGTCAAGGCACATCAAAGTCTCAATATTGTTCAGTCCGCTCCACGTGTTCCTCAGCTTGGGAGAACATCTCCTAGATCACACTGGGTTACCCGTTTTGAGGGAGCACCATCTTCTTCGAGCTCTGAAGAAGAGGGTACTCGCTCGAAACGCGTAAGCACATGTTTTCTGTGTCCCCCCTCATGGTTCCTCACAAGCTGCAAATGGGACTTCTTATGGCTTTCTGTCAACAATGACTTTCTTCTTGCCACTCTTCCATAAAGGCCCGATTTGTGAAGTGCACGACTAATAGTTGTCCTGTGGACAAATTCTCCCGCCTGAGCTGTGGATCTCTGCAGCTCCTACAGAGTTACCATGGGCCTCTTGGCTGCTTCTCTGATTAATGCTCTCCTTGCCCGGCCTGTCAGTTTAGGTGGACGGCCATGTCTTGGTAGGTTTGCAGTTGTGCCATACTCTTTCCATTTTCGGATGATGGATAAACAGTGCTCCTGTGAGATGTTCAAAGCTTGGGATATTTTTTTTATAACCTAACCCTGCTTTAAACTTCTCCACCACTGTATCCCTGACCTGTCTGGTGTGTTCCTTGGCCTTCATGATGCTGTTTGCTCACTGAGGTTCTCTAACAAATCTCTGAGGGCTTCACAGAACAGCTGTATTTATACTGAGATTAAATTACACACAGCTGGACTCTTTTTACTAGTTAGGGGACTTCTGAAGGCAATTGGTTCCACTATATTTTAGTTAGGCCGCTTTCACATGGGACGGATCCGTATTGATCCGCCCCGTGAAGATCCGCTCAGCTGAGCCGGCGCATGACAGGGCGGTCCCTACACTCTCCGCTCTCTTCTATGGGGGATCGGATGAACACGGACCGTCTGTCCGTGTTCATCCGATCCGCTCTACAGACGGATAGAAAAATAGGATTTTCCTCCGTCTGCAGAATCGGACCATAGCGGAGACGGACGATATCGGGTGTCAGCGGATGTTCATCCGCTGACACCCGTTATCCCGTAGGGGTGCATGTATGTCCATACGGTCCGCACGTGTGAAAGGGGCCTTAGGGGTATCAGAGTAAATGGGGGTGAATACAAATGCACTCCACACTTTTCACATATTTATTTGTAAAAAATTTGGAAAACCATTTATCATTTTCTTTCCACTTTACAATTATGTGCCACTTTGTGTTGGTCTAACACATAAAATCCTAATTAAATACATTTACTTTTTTGGTTGTAACATGACAAAATGTGGAAAATGTCAAGGGGTATGAATACTTTTTCAAGGCACTGTATATGCCTGAAGAATGGAAATATTTGCTTTGAATATTAAGACACAATCAGCTGGGGTGCTGAAAATTGGTAATCTTTTATGGTGTGTGTGTGTGTGTGTGTGTGTGTGTATATATATATATATATATAGATATATATATATATATATATATATATATATATATATATATATATATATATATAGATATATATATTATTATTATTATTATTATTATTATTTTTTGTTTTAACTGTCTATAGAAATTCTCAAGCACCCCATCAGTGGAATAGATTGTCCCAGCTCTTGTTAGAACATTTGGTAGGCACAGAAATGTGGATACACTTGTGAATAAATATGTGAAAAAAATACTGAATCCATAAATGAACCAGTATTGGTTATCCAAACCCGAATATTTTTTACGACTGCACTTTAGTCCGATGTATGCAACCAATGCATCCCTATATAGAGAACAGCTGTGCAGTTTTGTACTTCCGCTCTTCTCGCTCTCTCTCTCTATCTCGCCCTTGGTTGTTTTAAAAACAGTAATTGGAATTGACAAACCAGAAAAAAACTGTGTGCACAAGCCCAAATCTGTCACCAAAAAGGACAAGTAGCTGTTCACTAGATAAAACAAGCCATTATGTCTGCTGATGCAATATTATATTTTATAACATGCTGCTAAATGTAATGTTTTTGCCATTTTGAACAGTACACATGTCGTTAGTATTCAAACTTTGAGCAGGATTGAGAGCTTTTTACTCCATGTAGCTTATGTTTATAGAAATACGAGAACAAAACTGGCAGTCATCCTGTGGCTTTAACATCTACGGTAGCCATGATCATCCCTATCCTGCCCCCAATATGAAGGAATAGGGGTGTGGGTCCCCATTCACATTTGAGTTTGACCATCGGAGCATTTTTTGTTATTTTCAGACATTTTTGTTTTAGCAAATGGATATCTAGTTACTAGGAAGAGGAGATGTGAGAAATCCTACAAATGAGCTTGTTATGTTCTTTTTCAGGTGCTCCTATTGAAGTGTGTTCATGTGTGACTCTGCACCAAAGAAGCTCATGTACTTTTTCGAGCTTTGAGTGGCAGGCTTCAAGTGACACAATGTTCTGGTGTGAATGTCATGGGAATCCGAAAGCAATAATAAAGCCAAAAGAAAACATTTATTGTATTGCAGCATACCAATTCGTTGAGAGTCCATTCACACAGGGGCAACTTTGGATCAGACATGAAGTCGCCCCAAGTCGCGCGACATGATAAAATCAATGTAAGTGAATGAGAGCCGTCTTAATGTACACTATTGAAGTCGCTCCGACTTCAGAAAAGGTTCCTGTACTACTTAAATCCGACTTCTAGGCAACTTGTACCCATTGATTTCAATGGAAGTTGCCTCCAAGTCGGATCCCCTGTCTTAACTGAAGCAACTTTCCAGGAAGTAAAAATAGTAGGGATGTCCCGATACCGATACTAGTATTGGTATCGGGACCGATACCGAGCATTTGCGCGAGTACTTGTACTCGCACAAATGCTCCCGATGCCTGATCTGATACCTGGGAGGCGGCGTTTTCGTCAGATTCGGCAACCCGGCACAACCGGAAGTCAGCGGGCGGAACAACGGAAGTGACGCTCGTGTCGACGTCAGCGTTTGGACATCCCGACGCCCATCTTGGTACACCCTTCACTCGGCCGCAGTAAGCCAGCAGCGGCCATCTTGTTACACCCAGCCTGAACTATATGGGCTGGGTGTAACAAGATGGCCACTGCTGCTTTTTATGCGGCCGAGTGGAGTACCAAGATGGGCATCGCAGGCAGCCTTTCCTTTCATGGCATTCCAGTGCCTGCCCATAAATGCCACCTATTAATGTCCCATGCCTGCAAGTGCCACCTGTCAGTGCCATCAGTGCCAGCCAACTATCAATGCCCATAAGTGCCAGACATCTATCAGTGCCAGCCACCTATCAATGCCCATAAGTGCCAGACATCTATCAGTGCCCAATGCCCATAAGTGCCCCTGTCAGTGCCAGCCACCTGTCAGTGCCAGCCACCTTTCAGTGCCATCTATCTGTGCCAGCCACCTTTCAGTGCCATCTATCTGTGCCAGCCACCTTTCAGTGCCATCTATCTGTGCCAGTCACCTTTCAGTGCCATCTATCATTGCCAACGATTTGTCAGTTCCAGCCATCAGTCAGTGCTCCATATGCATATCAGTGCCCATCAGTGCCACCTAATCCTATCAGTGCTGCATATCAGTGCCACCTAATCTGTATTGTGCTCTGAAAACTGTCACATGACATTAAAAGAAAGTATAGGTAATCGGTATCGGCGAGTACTTGAAAAAAAGTATCGGTACTTGTACTCGGTCTTAAAAAAGTGGTATCGGGACAACCCTAAAAAATAGTTTTCTAGGCAAACCCCTCCCTCCCACAGAGCTTATTATTATGCGATTGGCCATTGGCAAAGTCCCCTGTCCTGGAGGCAACTTCAAGTTGCCTTGTAAGTTGCCCCAAGTCGAGCTGTGATTCATACTCAAGTCGTGTCCAAGTTGCCTCCCAAAGTCGCGCTGGAAGTCGTGTTACCCCTGTGTCAATGGACTGATGTGATGGCTGTATTTGTTTTTTCTTTTTTTTTTAGGCTTTCTTTATTCCATTTTCACCTGGTGATCCAGCCAGTAAGTCATTTGTTTTTCAAAAGGTCAAGCTGTCTTCCAGATCTTTCAGTATGCAGGAATGAGACAAACTATTTAACACTAACAGGGGTGCTTACAATGATAGTCAGGTGAAAAAAGCCACTTTGTAAAAAGTTCTACATTACAGGGGTTAAAGTGTTACTAAACCCACAACAGTAAAATCAGACTGTATATACAGTAAAGCATGCTTGTTATTCTCACTGTGGAACCTAAGGGGTTAATCCTCTGCATTGTGTAAAAAGGCTGTTTGATCATGTCTTCTCTGATCCTCCCCTTTTACTGTCCCCAATCCATCTGCTGATAGTACAGAGCCCTTGGAGGCACTCTGCACATGCTCAGTTTGGTGTGTATTGCTAGGGATTTCTTTTCTTTCTTTTTTTTTGTTTTTCTTTTTTTAAGGAGGCTGCATGTGATTAGCACAGGTCCAATCAGCTCTGTCCAAACAGAGGGTCAGGGGTCATGCAGCCTCATAGGACAATCAGAAGAGAATGAAAGCTCCTCCTACAAGCTTTAACCAGTGCTTGGCTGGACACTAATAGAAGTCACAAAACTGCTATATACTGCTGATGAGAAAAGGCATTTAGCCGTTTTTATATTTACTAAAATAATGGCATTTCCATGTTCTGTGTACTGTGGGAGACCAGATTCAGTGAGTGCAGGGTCCTGGGTTTAGTAACACTTCAAGTGTCTCTTGGACTTAGCGCTTTAATTTACAAGTGACGCCTTTACTGCGTGTTGGGAGTGCAGCTATCGCTATACTTCTGGCGCTCTGACACCGGATCTTATGGTCTTAGCTCCAGTGGTGTGCAACTGTTGTGTATGACAAGACAGTGTCTCTTCTGTCAGAGTGCTGGCAGTGAAGAGACAGCTATACTCCTGGAGCTCAGTAAAACTGTTGGATGTGAATAAAAGAGATACATCTAAGAGGTGGCATGCACCTTGAGTGACAAAAAGGTGTGAATTTAGTCTTCGGCATAGCCTACACCAGGAGACAAAAGTGAGCTCTTGTGATGTTTCCAAAGTACTTGTTATTGGTCATTTTCCAACTTACAACAGGGCCTCACAATATAGATGACAGGCAGATTTCTCTGCTCAACACTCACATCATGTTTATTAACCTGACCCCATAATAAACATGCAGGCTAGGACTTCTCATTTTTCTGGCTGTGTGCTTGTTTTGTATGGTCGCCTCACTCAATATTGAAGCCATAGGGTGCGTGGGGGAGCCAGAAACTTGGAATAAGTTGGCAATAAGAACCTCCAGACCAGTTTAGGCCTATTACACCGGTAGTTGCATACTTCCTCTTATAGGACACTTGTAACGCATATAAATCTATGGAATGGTATCATTTACACTACATGTATTTAGATGTGTGCAGTTTAGCTGCATTTAGAGAAATAGAATTCTCTGCATCAGGGCAGATTCGGTACTCTGAGCGCAGCTAAACTCATAGAAGCAAGAACATTAAATGCCAAAGAACTTGATCTGGGGTGCATAAGGTTTGTTTATATTTCCCAGATTATTTCTCCTGAGTTTAAATAAAATGCTGGAGGCTAGAGGGAATGTAGCCTTCGGGCTAAACTGCTGTTTTTCACCGCTGGTTATTGTTTCCCAGGAGCATAATGAAAATAAGAGAACTTTTTCATTGTTTTAAAATGTTCTACAATGTAGTGATGTACTTTCGCATGTGGCAGTACTTCTCTTTTAGCAGGTGGTCTGTAAACCACATTTGCTTTCAGATCCCATGCTTTATTTTGATGAAGGCCCCTGTAGGCCTTTTTGTGACTCTTGTTGTTTACAAGTTTAAGACTTTGGCCGCAAGGCTTTGAAATCGTGCAACTTCACTTGAAATCGCACAATTTCTATGCCGCATATCAGTGCAACTTGGAAGACACCTGCACCACTTCATGCCGAGATGTTTATGCAAGTCGCACCTGTACTTGCAAAAAGTAGTGCAAGAACTAATTTTTAAATCGGTGCCAGAGTCGCACCAACTTGACCGCTTCCATTGCAGACAATAGGGTGCGACTTGTCATGCGATTTTAAACTGTCAAACAAAGTATAAAAATCGCTGATCATTACCTCGGAGTAGTACAGTGTTACTATGGTGACACTGAACTACTCTGATGAAAGTATGTAAAAAAAAAAAAAAAAAATTGTTAAAAAAAAGGGTTAAAAAATGTAATTAAATTTTTTTTATTATTTTTTTTAACATACTGGGCTCTATTCACAAAAGGAACTCGCATGTGATATTTAGGTGTCAGGATACATATTGGTTAAATATCGCACGCGATCCTGAAACTGTTTCAGTAAAACAATTCACTCTACCGTTTTGCAGTATTTACTGCAAAATGCTGAAAACACTCGGTAAATACCACATGAAAAGGCGTTAAACTCCATTCATAGGAGGAAATACATAATTCAATGCATGCAGAAATTAAGTAGTGGTCCAGGCATGCAGTATTTGTGGAATGTGTACTAGTTTTTTAACCTCTTCCTGCCTGCGCTATAGCCGTGCATGTGCTGCCTGAGCGTCCCCTACACTTCTTGGGATTTTTTTTTTACCAAAGAAATGTAGCGGAATACATGTTAGCCTAAATTAGATTTTTATTAAATATGTTTTATAACAGAAAGTAGAAAATATTGTTTTTTCTTTCAAAATTACCAGTCTTTTTTTTTAAAACCCAGCGGTGATCACGAACCACCAAAAGAAAGCTCTATTTGTGTGAAAAAAAATTAAAAAAGTATTTTGCGTAGAGTGTTGCATGATCGTGCAAATGCTAGTTAAAATAGTGCAGTGCTGAAAAGCAAAAAATGCTCTGATCGTTATAGAGGAGGTCCAGCCCCCCCCCCCCCCCCCCACGAAAAATTAAGTCACCAGCTACAAATACTGCAGCTGCTGACTTTTAATATATGGACACTTACCTGTCCAGGGAGCCCGCAAGGTTGGCACCGCAGCCAATCTTCGGATCGGCTGTCGGGTGCAGCCGCCGCCATTCCTGGTAAGGGAATCCAGTAGAGAAGCCTTTCGGCTTCACAGCAAAGCATGCTGCACTTCTAATTGGTCCGGCGGAGGTATCTGCCCCCCCCTCCCCGAAAAGTGCCAAATGTGGCACTGGAGGGGGGAGGAGACGGATAAGCATAATAATCAATGGCACCCCAAATGTTTGCTAAAGAGCAGCGTGTTTTGCCTGCAGGTCTTGGAATGTATGTAATTAGGATGCGTTTCTTAACCTGCATATGTGTGAACCTAGATTTGCAGTTACGGTAGTTAATCTGATAACAAAACTCAGTCTGTCCCCCTAAGACCCAATTATTCCTCCACATCCAGACTGTCGGTTACACAAGTCAGACACAACTGTCCTGTCTGTGACAGTCCTGTATCACAAGTGTCTGCATACATCATCAACCAGTGAAAGTGGTTAGAGATAAAGATGAGGGATTAGACTAAAAATTCTAAATTTGCATTTCAGTAACAGTATATGATTTGTATGCTTACTCCGAAAAAAACCTAGTCTTTTGGCCCCTTCTTTCCTAGCATATACAGATTATGAAGTTTGTTTTTTCTTCCAGTACTTATACAGAGTATTGCTTACCCTAATTTTAAGCCCTGTAGTCTCCCCCACAGGTTCCATGACAACTAGGCCTCTTTTTTTTCTTTTCTTTTTGCTGATGTCATTGTGCAAAATGCAGGTGCCAAGGCCAGTCCTGTATTGTACATGATGATGTCAGAGGGCCCGCCCACCTTCTGGGACAGAAGAGAGGATGATTGGAGCACAGGATGCAGCAGGACTCTGTATTAGACCTCCTCTAGACAAAACAAGCTTTCTATTCTGCATACTGTAGGTACAAGCCTAGTTTCTTTTTTTGCATCAGCCTGGAATTCTGCTTTAAGGCTACTTTACACTAGTGTTAGCCCTCTGAAGAGCAATCTCTGGTCAGTTGCGTTTCAGAGGGCATTTCACAGGCAGTGAGGAGGTGTTCTGTTGCCTCCTCAAAACCTTTTTTTAACCCCAAAAAGCCTGTACACCAAGTGTAGTCAAAACAGCTGATGGACCAAGTTGTGGAGGTGCTACTTTGTTTACATGCTTGAGGAACGGAAAGGTTTTCTTTGATTATCATCACATCACAAATGTAAGCGCTGTATTGTTTCTTATTACTTCCTGTCAACTGCTATAGTAACACTGCCATACTAGTGTGATCAGCATGTCTGCTACGGAGATGCACTGGGTTTGATTTACTAAAGGCAGACTGTTCACTTTGCATTTTCCCCAGAGCTTAGTGAATGAGGTGAAGCTCTGCTGACTTTTATCATCTCATCACATGTGATTGGGCATTCTTTGCAAAGGGAAACTTCACCACATTTACTAAACTCTGGGGCAAATTCCTTTCCAAAGTAAGCAGCCTGTCTTCCTTTTGCTAATTGCTGTCAGTTGCTTCATTCTTGCTGTTATCCAGATGCAGCTTTTCATTCTTTTTTATCTGTGGTGTGTCAGCCCACCATGGCTGCTTCTCATCAGTAATCTATTGATCTCATACTCCTGTTTTGTAATGCAGGAGCTGGATTCACAAACACATCTTGTAGGTTCTAGCTGCTTATGTAATTGAGAAATCCTTATGTATCAAGGTGACAGTACTAAGATGTTCTCCCAAACAATATTCAGATTCATACCTATATTTTAAGTGGAGTTAGTGAGAGATCATGCAATAAGAGAAGGTTCCCAGGACAGACAGCAGAAGGCCCATGTGAGGATATCTCTGAAATCTGCCTACACAGATACAGGTGACTGCTTGTGTCTTTCATCTTATTCAGCGGCCCAGGAGACTTGAAACGCACAGACTCGGGTTATGCAAATGTTGACCAGATTCTGCAGTCAAGAATTTTGTTCTGTTTACTCCTGATTTGCATAACAAGAGTGCACTATGCTTTCATGTATGATTATTTCCCCCATCTAGTACCTATTAAGTGAACTCTGTGTCCTTTTAAGGTAAATTGAGTAAATGTTCTGACTTTAGCACATCTACATGTTTTACTGAATTGGATTATCGGTTCATTTGATTGTACTTGCCATCTTGAATAACTGCATGACTATGAAACTTTAAATCCTATAGATAGTAGTATATATAGAATCATTTATAGGAGGGTCGGACTGCTGTTGTCTCGCACAGAGTAGCAGCCTCGCTCTCATAGCGGTCCATCACACCCCGCCAAGTACTTTTGCTCCTTGAGCACCTCTGTTGATGCAGTTGGAGAAGTGTTTGAGGTGATGGTGGTGGGGGTTTCATGTCCAACCTCTGGTGAGTAGAGGTTTTTCTTTGTACAAGAGAACTGCGTTCTTATTTTTCTATGTACTACAGGAACAAGGTATTTTAACACATGCTGAAGCATGCAGCTGTTAAAAAAAAAAAGAGTAAAAAAGCCCTTTATTTGTTAATGTATATGTAGCCTGACTGCATTACAGTAATAAATAGCCAAAACGTTTTGGGTAGAGTGGGAAAATATTAGAACCTCTTTCGTTACTGTGTGTGCTGTGCAGATTCGCTCTCTGTATTTGTCTTTGGTGACCATCGTTACTGGGGCGGTAAGTGATGTGAACACCAACTAGATTCGATCACTTATTCTTTTAGACTTGTTGCTGTCCTGGAAACCAGTACACACTACTGTACTTCAAAGAGAAGTATGGCTTTTAAGACCCCTTTCACACTGGGGCCGCACGTGCGTTAGCGGTAAATCGCTGCTTGTTTTAGCAGCGCTTTACCGCTGTTTATGCAGGGCTTTACGGCCGCTAGCGGGGCGCTTTTAACCCCCACTAGCGGCCGAAGAAGGGGTTAAACACGCCTGTGTTGCTAGGCGCTTCCAAAGCGCTGCCCATTGCAATGGGCAGGGGCGTTTTGGGAGCAATGTATACAGCACTCCCAAACCGCCCCAAAGATGCTGCTTGTAGGACTTTTTCTAAGGTCCTGCAAGCGCACCACCCCAGTGTGAAAGCACTCGGGCTTTCACATTCTGGCGGCATGCGAGTCAGTTTTCAGGTGCTTTACAGGCGATTATTTCTAGCGCTAAAACTCCTGAAAACTGCCTCAGTGTGAAAGGGGTCTAAGACTGAGCGATCAAAGACCGCTGATTGCTCGGTTCTCTGTTTTTCCCCTCCTGCGCTCACTGGAGTGCTGGGAGCAGCTGGCTGTCCAGGCATTCAGGTGGATCATGACTAAGGTCGAGATTGACCCAGAGCATGGACTGGCTGAGTGAGGTCAGCTGACAGTGGGCTTTAGCCCGCTGTTGGCTGAAAATGAATAGCAGGAGTGCAGAACGAACAGCACTCCTATGAGCTATAGGAGAGGTAGGGCCAAAAAACCCTTGCCCATACTTCTCAAAGTATTTATTCCTATTAGACTCTAATGTATGTAAAACATGGGGCATATTTTACTCCAACACTAAGCCATATATTGTAAAATAACACCCACTTTATTGGCCATTTCTCCGGGTGTTCAGTCGGCAGGGAACTAAGCACACCACATTTTTCTTCTTGATACCCTACCCAAGGCATCCCTCTTATTATGTATGCATATCTTGCTTCCTCCTTTTTGAAATCTGCTTTTTATGCTTTTACAACTTAAAGTACACGGGATGTTTTTACAATCTCTCCTGAACGATTTAACTTGGCAGATAGTAACCCACTTTTTAAAACTTCAGTTTTGACATGTTTACATGCCGCGTTTGCGTTTAGAAACGTTTTATTATTTTTTCAAAAATAGCCAAAAATGAAAAACGCCTGAAAAAACGAAACGCGGCTAAATGTGACTTACCGCGTTTAGCCGCGTTTAGAAGCATTTGGTGCTTGAAATGCATCTGAACTCACTTTTTTGCTTTTCAAAAAAAGGCCTCTAAACTGAACTGCTTAGAAAGGACTATAAACGACCCTGTGTACCCTGTGTACATGTACTGGTAAGATAACATAGAGGAGAGTTCAGGAGCAGTTGAAAAAAATTCCCAACTGCTCCTAAACATCTGTTGAGCAGCAGTGTACATGAGGCCTTATATGTCTATTGTTCCAAAAGTGTTAAAATAGCGGCATTTTTCTGGATTTTGTTTTGAAAAATCCGGTCAGTTTTGTAGCTCACGCTTCTGTATCCAGTCCTCCTGCAGCTTCCTGGTAACTGTAAGAACAATATGGACACATTGAACTAGAGTGCTATGGGGTTTATGGGGAAGTTTGGAATGGAGCCTTTAGAATGGTTCATCAGCAGAATAGGGTTATAATGGTTCTTTAAGCAGAATTGAGCAGAGCTTCCCCATCATAGTTGAGTGGAAGGTTACATTGTGTAGACATATTTGGTCTGTTTTTGCTCATTTGAACTTTTCATTAATAATTTCATAATACAATCTTCAGTCATTGTGTCTGAATAATATTAATAAGTCTTCTTTCTTTATCATTTGACACTTTCAGTGTTCTTGCTAATAACCGGCACTTTCTATATCTATTACTCTCACTGATCTAGCACATGCAACTCAGAGGAAGGGTGACATAAGTGTTGAAATTGAATGAAATTCATAATTACACATTCTGGGTTTTTGACTAATATAGTGTAATCTTTGGGGATTGGTTACTGATAGCTAAAGTGTCATGTTAATCACTACAGTTTTTTTTTTACAATGAAAATGCAGCCTTGTAATATAACAGATATCTAAAGGATGTTCCCTGTCATTCCTTATATAAAAGGATTGAATACATTTTGAAAAAATTCCATCAAAGGAAAGCGGACTTTGTAGGCATGTCATGAGGCGATAATTTATACCGTTTTTATTTTAATCTTTTTGTAATAAAATGTATGTTACAAACAACAACACCCTATTATAGCTTGCCAAGGTCAACATATACCCAATAGAACAGATGTGGAGGTATGGATCCTTGAATTGAGTGTAACAAGGTCTGTAACAATTACAAAAAGAAATAATGTATACAGTATATACACTGAGCAACATTATTGAGAGAAATAGGCCTTTTGTGTACATAGAAAAAGTCAAAGATCTTTGAGTTCAGCTCATGATAAATAGGGGCAAACACAAAAGTGTTGCGTTTTATAATTTTGCTCAAACGATTAGGTCCATGAACTCCTCCTTGCTTGCTTGTCAATGCGTTTCGCAATTTGATACCTTCCTCAGGACATACTGGGTAGGTGCTGATGGACCTTGCAACAGGATATAGAGTCACATCGCATAAAACAGACTAGGAATCAAGATTGATCCTTCCAAATAGATCGACTTCTGGATGTAAAGACGTATGAATTTCATATGTGACAACTGGAAGAGGGAAAAAATTCTCACCCCCAACACGGTCAAGGTCACTATTAGGGATGCGAGTTGGTCAAAGTACAGTGCTGAGGTAAAGGAAAGCCATAGGGTCAGCCACTGGAATTTAAATGTCGATATCGCAGTTAGTATAATCACCCCTCAAAAAGGACAAAGTCTCTCTTCTACATATACGTCAAGCTAGGACCCCAATGCGCATAAAGCCTTGTGTTAGTATACCAGGTATCCTTCAGTTTGGTGGCTTATTAGTAAAGCCAAACTCAAACCCCTAAATGGGGTAGGAGGCACCTCTTCTTACATTGTTGATATTGCGGACATCCCTGTCATTCCTTGTAGATCAGTGAAACCCCTTATAAAGATTTAAATAAAGTGGAACTACACTACATTTGAGCACCTCAAACTGAAAACGCTATTTAATTCATTTTTAATATTCAAAGTAAAGGCCTCCATGTCCTCATGTTTTTTTGTTGCTGATAAATCACGTTGAAAAACAGTGCCCTAGCACAGTGCTCGACAAACCCAGGTCGCCAGGTCGCATTGGCGACTAGAATTAGTGACCTGGCGCCCGGGGAAGCACAGCTGGGGGTATCCTGTCTCCATAGTGCACCCCCCCCCGCGCGATGGACCATGCCGGCCGGTAATTGAGGCCTTGTGCAGTCCTATGGTACCTTCTAGAATCTGGCCGTTGGTATGACACCCAGCAATACTAATGGAGCTGTTTGTTTTCTCTGCCTGCCCATCGCCTTCCCTTAGAACCCCCAAACATTATATATATTTTTTATTCTAACACCCTAAAAAGGCGGTCGTTGCAATACTTTCTGTCACACCCTATTTGCGCAGCGGGCTTACAAGCGCACTTTTTTGGGAAAAAATACTTTTTTAAATTAAAAAATAACACAACAGTAAAGTTAGTCCAATTTTTTTTATATTGTGAAAGATAATGTTACGGCGAGTAAATTGATACCAAATATGTCACGCTTCAAAATTGGGCCCGCTCGTGGAATGGCGATAAACTTTTACCCTTTAAAATCTCCATAGGCGACGTCTAAAAAATTCTACAGGTTGCATGTTTTGAGTTACAGAGGAGATCTAGGGCTAGAATTATTGCTCTCGCTCTACCGATCACGGCAATACCTCACATGTGTGGTTTGAACACCGCTTTCATATGTGGACGCTACTCACGTATGCGTTTGCTTCTGTAAACAAGCTCAACTCTTCATTTGCTGAGACAACAGCGGGAGCCCATTGGCTCCCGATGCTGTCAATTACATCCAATGCGCCAATGAGGAGAGAGGGGGGGGGGCGCCAAGCCGCAGCTCTGTGTGTTATGGGCGCATAGAGCAATGGCTCGGAAGCGAACACGCAGCGGTACCCCCAGGACAAGTGGCTTACTCTGGGGACACTGCTTGAGGGGGAGGAGCCGGGAGCGCCGGCAGGGGATCATAAAAGAGGATCAGAGGTGCTCTGTGCCAAAGCCACTGCACAGAGCAGCAGGTAAGTATAACATGTTTGTTTTTTTTCCAAAGAAACTTTATTATCACTTTTAGGATATTCAGAGTCTAAAAGTTTGTTTTCTTAAGGCTGCTATTACACTGGTGCGTTGGCGGTAGAGTTTTAGCGGAGCTTTCCTGTTGTTTTTGCAGCGGTTTCGGACGCTTTTGCCAGCGGTTCGGTGGCGCTGCCCATTAATTTCAATGGGCAGGAGCAGTTTAGGAGTGGAGTATACACTGCTCCTTCACCGCTCCAAAGATTCTGCTCACAGGAGTTTTTTTAACGTCCTGCCAGCGCATCGCCTCAGACTGCAGGGGAGACGTTTTTCAGGAGCTTTACAGGTGCTATTTTTAGCCCAAAAGTGCCTGAAAAACGCCTCAGTGTGAAAGGGGTCATAGAAAGCAGCCACAGCCCCTGCAGAGGTCTGACTCGCCTGCTGTGATTTAAGCTCCAATCACTTCTCCAACCAGCAAGAGACATAAGCTTTGCTGATTGCAGTTACAGCTCTGACTCAGCAGCAAGTTCAATTGGACTTCAAATGGCAATGGTCAGAACCAGGAAACATTTAGCTGCTATGTCAGTAAGCTCAGCTTTCAAGTGATTGTAAACGATCACCTTGTAAAACGACCCATTCAGTTTCAAATTGAAATGAAAGGCAAATATTTTGTGTGTAGATTAAAAAAAAAAACATTATAAATACCTTTTCACATTTTCTTCGTTCCCTCTGTTCCCTCAACTGCATAAGAGCTGGGGGCAGGAGAAGCAACAGCACACTGATCGCCTCATGAAGAACGGGGTCGATTCTTGTAAACGAGTATCTTCCCGTTCTGCCTAGCAACAAGTGACACTGATCTCTGCTCCCTGTGATTGGAGCAGAGATCGGTGTTGTGGACAACACAGCCATGCCCCCACAGTTAGCAACACGCCCCTAGGACACACTTAACCCCTACACTGCCACCTCCTGGTTAACCCCTTCACTGCCAGTGTCATTTACACAGGAATCAGTGCATTTGTATAGCACTGATTGCTGTATGAATGACAATGGTCCCAAAAATGTGTCAAAAATGTCCGATGTGTCCACCATAATGTTACAGTCACAATAAAAATAGCTGATTGCCGCCATTTAAAAAATAAATAAAAATTATTAATAACAACGTCATAATACTATCCCCTATTTTGTAAACGCTATAACTTTTGTGCAAACCAATCAATAATCGCTGATTGCGATTTATTTTTTTTACCAAAAATCTGTAGAAGAATACGTATCCGCCTAAACTGAGGAAAAACATTTTTTTTATATATATATATTTGGGGGATATTTATTATAGCAAAAAGTAAAAAATAATGTGTTTTTTTCAAAATTGTCGCTCTTTTTTTGTTTATAGTGCAAAAAATTAAAACCGCAGGGGTGATCAAATACCACCAAAAGAAATCTCTATTTGTGGGAAAAAAAGGACGTCAATTTTTTGTTTGGGAGCCACGTCGCACAAGCACGCAGTTGTCAGTTAAATCGATGCGGTGCTGAATCGCAAAAAGTGGTCTGGTCAGGAAGGGGGTAAATTCTTCCGGGGCTGAAGTGGTTAAAGCATATATAACTGCACAGTGCTTGTGCTGTGTAATTTGGCCCCCTTGTTTAACCTAAAAACCTGGCTGATCCTGCCTGGTTCTGCACCCTCACCCCGTAAACTCAGTTTACGTGCCTCCGTCATCCACAGCTCTTTGCTCTCCTCCCCCCTTCCCTCCCTGCCTGTCAGCTAGTCTGTGCCACTCTGCTCCCCACCCCTTCCCTTCCTGCTGCTATAATATCTGCATAATAAACAAACCATACCCTCTGTTAGCTAATGATATGTGTCCTAGTGTCTGTGCTGAAAATAAAAACCAATTTGCTCCTGTCTCTGAGAGCCGAGGATTCACGTGAGCGTCGGGAGATGCTCTGATATAAGGTATAAATTATCATTTTTTTTCAGCACAGACGCTGGGACACATATGGTTAGCTAACAGAGGGGATGGTATATTTATTATACAGTGGCTTCACAACCACTTTAAAGCTGATTTCCATGACTAATTTTGCATAGAATAATTGGTCCAGCATTGACCATTGTAATGCCCCGTACACACGGTCGGAAAATCCGACCACAAAATCCATCTGATTTTTTCCGACACTGGTGTTGCATACACACGGTCGGACAAAGTTGTCGGAAAATCCGATAATTCTGAACGTGGTGACGTTTGTTGCGTACGACGGGACTACGTAGAGGCTAGTAGCCAATAGCTTTGGTCTTGTAATGTGATCTGAGCATGCGTGGCACTTTGTCTGTCGGAATTCGCTACACACGATCGGAAAAAGTCCGATAGGACTTTGTTGTCGGAAAATTTGAGAGCAGGAGATAAAACATTGTCCGATAGGACATTTTCCGTCGGAAAATCCGACCGTGTGTATGGGGCTTAAGAATGCATGTGCCGATCTCTGAGGAAGCTGGACCATCTAATCATACCTGGAATTCACCTTTAGGAATAATAACTTACAATTTGAATTCCTGATGGTTATTGGAATCCACTCAGTAGGTATAATATGCCATCTGACTAGGTTTAAAGTGGAACCAAACTCTTTCAATCAACATTAACTATTTTAGGCTACTAGCATTAGTAAATAGATAGGAAAGTATATTATATTTACTTGTTTTAATTTTTTTTTTTTTTTTTTACATTTCGTCAGTTGCTTTCTGGTTTCTGACCCAGACCAAAATGATGCCTTGAGTCTTCGTGGGCATTTATTTTCTTTCACCTGGAGGAGGGGCTTTCTCAGCTAAGCACACTCCCCTGCCTGCATGTCTGAGCTAAGGGCAGATGGATTCCAGGAAGTAAATGCTACATGAATCATTTACCCCTATTTAAGATGGTCATGGCTAGAAATGCTAGGGAGGTGTTTTTCAAAGTGATTTCTGAGCAAATAAAGCGTAAATGTGGGATGGATGGGTGCGTTTGCTTTAAATAATAACAATGAGTTGAATGGCATGTTCAGTTTGTGGTGCTCAGATACAGTTAAGTTTAGCTTTAAGTACAAACTTTTTATGCTTTGTGCCCCTTTAAAGGGAAAAGTGTGATCATTTAATTCATGTCATTTTCTGTGGGAGGATAGACAGTGTGATATTTCCCAAATGTTTTCTTTTTCTGCCCCTGAAAGTTTGGTAGACCGTACGTGGGCAGTATCTTTCTGTCTATCCTTTTGTATTGGTAGTAGTACTATTAGTAACATTTGTGCAGAATGTAGGCTGATCTGTCTTCCTGTTTTATCTTCATATCAAAGAAGAAGAAAGGAAGTCTATTAACGTAGGTGTGTATACAGTATAAGTGTCTAGTTTTCTGGTTAGACACATTGGAGTGTCATTGTACCAGGCTGGCTGTGTGACTGACTGGAATTGAGGAGTGATAGGTGAGTCAAACACATCATGACGTCATTAGGTAGTTGATTGTTTTATTTTTTTGCATAATTGGTTTCCAAATGAAGCTTTAGTTATATTTTAAATGGACTTATCAGTACAAGTTCAGTGCGTGTGTAGACAACAAACATATTATCAAATAATTTCTGAAGTACGAAGAAAGTTATAATGCTGCTTTACTGTTGGATTGACATGCTGAGATGCAGGGTGGATTTGATTTAAATCAAGTCGATTTAAATCACGACTTAAAGTGGGGTTGCACACCAAAAATAAAGAAAAATCATTAAAATTCATAAAAAAAACAAAAAAAAAAACATTTGGAATTTTTTTTTTAACACGCCTCTAAATGCCTGTTGCTAGGGGGTCCCTCGTAGTCTGCCTCCTTCAGTGCCTGGGCTGGTGACATCACTTCCCCTCGGCGCAGGAGAAGGGCTCAGCTCTGCCCCCTCCCTCCTGTCAGTCATCTGGAACACGTGACAGGTCCCAGATGACTGCACAGCCAATCACGGCGCGCGGCGCCGCTCGCGGATGCACAGTGGGTGCCCGGCTGTGAAGCCACAGCCGGGCGCCCACAGTTACAAGGGCTGTGCCGCCGAGCGGAGGGGGGGACGTGCAGGGCTTCGTTCCCCCGCATCGCTGGAACAGGCAAGTGTCCGATTATTAAGACCCCTTTCACACTTAGGGCGTATTGCAGGCGCTATATCATTAGAAATAGCGCCTGCAATCCACCCTCAAACTAACGCAGTTATTGCAGCGGTTTGCCGGGGTTTTAACCCTTTCTCAGCCGCCAGCGGGGGGTAAAAGCGCCCCGCTAGCGGCCGAAATGCGCCGCAAATCCAACAGTAAAACGCTGCTAAAAATAGCGTCTTTTTACCGCCGACGCTATAGGCGGATCGGTGTTAAAGGGGTCTAAAAGTCAGCAATTTTTTAAATGGATGCTGGTAATTAGAATCTTTAATATTTGCAAACAAAATGAAGGTTTCCTATTTAGAATAAGCTGTCAGGTTAGTAAAACAACAATATCAGAACCAGTTCAATCATACAGATTGTAGTGTACATAGATTTTCAAAGCAATGGGATAAAGGAATATTCCTGAACTTTGTTTTATCTCATGGTTACTGTGAAATTGTGTGAATGCATCAATGCATGTTATCTCAGCTTGTAGGGCTTGGATTCATTTAATGAGGTTACCCAAAATGTAAATATTGCAGGATATACAGCCTCAAGCTAAATAACTAAGCTCCATTTCATGCTGAATAAACTAAATTTTTAATGTATACTAAATAGAAAACTATCTTTAGATAGATCAAAAAAGTTTAAGTCCGACTGATGCCGGAAGACCCATAGAGTTGGCACCTCATTCCAAATAGTAAGGTAAATAGAGTGGAGGGATAGGGGATTTTTGCGGTGCTTATAAATAATGAGAAAAAAGTTTATATAAGAAAAAGATATAACAAATTTTAATAAAGTTCACGGTTAAAAAGCTCACAGATTCAGTTACAAAATAGAAAATCATAGGCTAGATGGTCATAAATGAACATAAATCTGGCTGTGTCGATTTAGTTGAAGATTCGCATGTTAACCGGACATGTTTCGCATATTTGCTTCATCAGGGGTTATACGAATGAAATAAAGACTTCACGATACTATACAGAATGTAAAGAAACATAAATTAAACAACAATTAAAGAGCAAAAGCAAAAAATGAGATATACATACAGAATAACATAATTAAAGTATCGAGGAACAAAGTGTCTTCATCATGTTTGCCTTAACAAAGGAGGTGAAACTTACCAAACCAGAGAAGCTCCAATGAACAAACCACTGCCTAAGAAATGGGGTGAGAACTAAACAAACCAAAGGAGGGGTTGAGTGTGGCCACAGACGGCACACAGTGACCTGACCGAAAGATAACCTAAAATTATAAAATAAGAAATACCATAAAAAAAAGTGTACTTATACATATTCACACACATCCATATATGCGCGTGAATGTATTCGTGGAGGTGGAGGGCGCCTGGAGTAAGTATGAATACAGACAAGAAAAAATATAACTCTGAAAGAAATTAATAAAAAATAAGTAAAGTAAATTAGAATAATGAAAAATGTGTATGGAACGTAAATAAGGTAAATAAAAAAAGAAAAATATTTTTTTATATAATAATAATAATAATAAGATGAAAAAAACCCATATGCATTGCAATTATGCATTGCAATTATGATAGGGAAGTAGGTGTGAAGAAAAAGTTATATTTTGTATTTGTTATTAAAAAAAAAAAAATGTGAAAAGGGGAGGATATGATGGGAAGAAGTTACCATGAACAACCATCATAATAAATGCAGCCAAATTAACAGGGTGCATTAGGGACAATGTCTCAATAATAATCGGGTAGTATAAAGAAGTACATGCTGTTTAATTATACACTAATGATATAAATTATAGTGAAAAGGTTTTCAGATTAGGATGGGTTAAATAAGAAAGGTTAAATTGAAAAAAACAAACAAATTATAAAATGGCATTAGTAAATCGATAGAAAAAAGAGAAGGAAAATTGAATGTTGAAAAATAAAAGATACACAGAAATGGGAACAGAGCAAAAAGATGGGGGATTGAAATCTTACCCTAAGCATAGTAGTGTCATATAAAGGTCTCCCTCCGTTACAAACGTTGGCACGGTCTGACATGCCGGCTTATATGTGACCTCCATCGAGTCGACGTCTGACGTCGCCGTCTCGATGCGGACGCGAGGGCGCCAAAGAGCATGCGCCGAACTGACAGCCTAAGCCTATAAACTACAGAACCCAGGATGCTGTGCGTCGAGGCCTGGGAGGGTGGGCGCGTCCACAAGCTTAGACACCCAGAGGTTGTTTGAATGGGCGTACAGAGCATGGAAAAGGCCCACCCCAATGGGCGTGACCTCGTAAGCCACGGCAAAGAAATTAAAATGCTGGGAAATGAAGAGACAGCTGAAGATGAAAAGGATAGCTGAAAAGGGAGAGATGAGCACAAGCTGATCTCAAAGGCTGGAGCAAGGGCAAAGAATGATGGCACAAAACGGGCAGCGAACGGGACAAAGTCCCTCGGTGCCCTGCGCGTCCATATTACCACACAAAAAATACCCCTCCAAACAAATGGAAGGCGTGCGCACGCCACAAGGCAGCGGTTGTAAGAAGGAGCAGTCTGGGAGGCAAGGAACCCTAAACGCAGTGTCACACTGGTGACCATAAATCAGTGGAGAGAACGCACTATGAACATCTATATGAAATAAATACTACTGAAACAATACAAAATAAAGGCATACTTTATACAAAAATCCAAAAATAGAAATATCATAAAGGACACACTATTTTAGCAAAAAAAAATAAACATGATGCAGAAAAAAAAAAAAATTGAATCTGTGAGCTTTTTAACTGTGAACTTTATTTAAAATTTGTTATCTTTTTCTTATATAAACTTTTTTTTCTCATTATTTATAAGCACCGCAAAAATCCCCTATCCCTCTACTCTATTTACCCATCTTTAGATAGATTTTTTTACTCGAAAAGCACTTTATTAAAATAAATTTGATAAAAATCAAAAAAAATCTAAATTGAATTAAAAATCATTGATTTTTATCCACCCTGCTGAGATGTCATCCAAGCAGATCATTGACCATTTTCTCCTGCAGTCTCAGTGTGGAGCGATGCTTGGAAAATGAATTGCCATGGTCTAGTAGGCAAGATTTTATTTTTTTTTGTGACCAAAATTAGTACATATCGACAGATATCTCTAATGCCGCGTACACACGGCTGGAATTTCCCATGGAAACAGTCCGATGGGAGCTTTCCATCGGATTTTCCGACTGCGTGTATGCCCATCGGCCAAATTTTTGTTTATATTTCTCCTGCATAGTGGTGGGTGGGCTTTTAAAAAATATGAACTGCATAGATAATAGCCTTTCCTTGACTGTTTAGGCTGTTTAAAAGAGAAGTATGTTTTTTTTTTTTTGATTCATACTTACCTCGGTGGATGGAGCATCAGACCGATGCTGTAGCTGTCCACCGGCGTCTCTGCACTGAGAACCGAGCCACTGAACATCGCTGATGACTCGGTTCTCTCCCCTGCAAGCAGAGAGATGCTGCCTGTCAGTCAGCATCTCTCATCTGATCCTCCACGCTAATTGGAGCAATGAGCTGTGGAGCGGCAGTCTCAGCGGTTCACTGAGACTGCCTTCAGTCAAGGCAGCTGGCAGATTCATACTTGGAAGTCAGGATGACTCGACTGATAGCAGTGATGTCAGCGGAGAGCAGACTTTAGACCGCACTCCCCTGAAAATGGGTCACAGGAGTGCAAAACGAATTACACTCTTGTGACCCAGAGGAGAAGCCCAGCCTAAAAAGCTCAGACTGGACTTCTCCTTTAAGTCTTTGAATTTCACAAGCTATGGCTGGCTATAGGTGATCCCATCTTCTTTCTTTCCACTATGGGTGAAAGGAAAGAAAAACACTTGATTCCCCCATCAGCATAATCAGTGTTAATAGGAAATGCCCCCCGCTGCACTTTTGTATTCTGCCAACGGGGGGGGGGGGGGGGGGCGCAGGGAGCATTCCCGGCCAGGAGAGTACAATCGTTACTGTTAGTGGCTATAGCCGCTGGCAGTAACCGTATGTAGAAAAACCCAACGTGCTGGTTGTACCCAGTTTACCGATCAAATTTGGTAAATGAGCCTGTCCATGCATGGATTTCCCTACTGAACTGGCCGAATTTCTATCCATGTATGACCAGCTTTAGGGCTTGTTCATATGTGAAGCTGCCCTTCTGAAAAACAATTAAAGGTGGAATGCTTTTCAGAGGCATTTGATGTGCAGTGAGGAGGTGATGTGTTATCACTTCAGTTGATGGAACTGAAAATTCCACATTTCCGCACTGAAACTGCACACATTGCACATGGCTGCAGGGCAGTTATGGCGTGGGCCTATACACTTAAATGGGGCAGGTTTGGCATCTATACCACTCGCCGAATGTGACATGCTGTCTAATATTTTCTGCAGCATATGTACCACTCTGAACGGCTGCATGCCCTTCTTTAAATGGATGGTCAGGGATGGGTAAAACCATGGCTCAACCACCTGCTTTTATTACCCCTTGCTGCGTTTGGGAATGAGTAATTCATTGGGAAGTGATTAAGTGTTCCCTATGGCTTTAAATGAACTCCCCATTGCTTGTCCCCGTCTTTGAAATTTAAATCCCCCTGCATTGGTGGTCAGTCGCAGTGAAAGTTAACCCCCATCCCTCCTGCAATTTAACCCCCAACCCCCCCCCCAGTAAAATGTTACCCTTCCCCCCCGCATTTGTTGTCAGCAGCAGTGAAAATTTACCCCATTCCCAGCCCGCCTTGTTTGGTGGTAATGGAAGTGGAAATTAACCCCCCCTTCCCCACTGCTAGTCATGGCAATGCAAGTCAACAGTGTGCTGTATATTTACTGATATGGGTGCAATTGTTTACATATTCATAAATGTAAAGGTGGTTCTAAAGGCAAACATTACATTTTTACCTTAATGCTTTCTTTTCTGTGTTCAGCTTCCCCCCCGCCCCCCATCTTATACTTACCTGTACCCCATCTCTATCCAGCACTGTGCCCAATGGCAGCGGCTCTCTTCTCTCTTTCCCACCTCTCAGGACATGGAGGCAGGAGTGGGAACTATTGGCTTCTGCTGCTGTCAATCACAGCCTGTAAGGAGGGGGTGGGGCCAAGCCACGCTGTATGTGTCAATGGACACACAAAGCTCGGATCAGGATCGGGCCCACACAAGTGCCCCAATAGCAAACCACTTGCTATTGGGTCACTTGCAAAGGGGGGAGGAGCCAGGGGTGCCAGTGGGGGACCTCAGAGGAGGTAAGTATGACATGTTTGTTATTTAATTTTTTTTTTCATTTACAATCACTTTAGATATAGCTGTTTTATATAAATATATATTTTAAGTGTGCTGGCTGTTTAGGATGACATGGCTTTTAGTATTTTGTTTTACTTGTTTCAAGCTGCTTTATCTATTTTTTTTTCATACACTGTGTTGTAATATTACATTATTCTCTTGTTACCTGCTAAAATCTTTATATATTGTATTCATTCAAGGGTAGTAAACGTCATCTGAGTCATATGAATGTCACATCCTGTGGTTTGATTACTGAGATTTTCTCATGTGTCACTTAAAATGTAAATAGGTGTGTGGCATTTACAGTGTTCTAAAATGAATAATGGTCCAGTTGCTGCTTACCAACCACAGCGTGTTTAAACCTTACACTTCATAAAGAGAACCAATCTCTTTGCGTTCCTTTATAAGTTTACTTCCCTTAAAATCAAAGATGATGTTTTAAAATGCATATAGAGAATACAGCCTATCTATGGAGGCTGGCCTTGGATGTTTGAATCTGGTTATACTGGAAACAGGTGACAGAATCTCTTTCTATGCGTGTGTAATTGGTGGCCCTTGAGGAGCATCCTCATAGTTCCCCTGTGTGAAATTTTGTCTCAGGCCTCATTTACACTTGCTTCAGCTTCAACACACATTAAAGCGCCTACCGCTTCAACATGCGTTTTTGATGCTTCTATGGTGCTTCAGTGGTGCTGCAAGCGAGCTTTGTCATAGACTTCTATTGAGGCTTTGAAGACGATTTGAAGCACCACTGAAGCGACAGCAAGGTCTGTAAGCTAACCATTTTACTTAGTGACAGGGGCTTTGACTGGCGTTCAGAGAGCTTTAAAGTAATTGTAAACCTTTAAAAAAAAAAAACTTGCAAGACAAAGGCAAAATGAGCTAGTATGCATGGCATACTAGCTCATTATGAATTACTTACCTGAGATCGAAGCCCCTGCAGCGGTCCTCGTTCATTGCTCCGGTGGCCATCTCTCCCGGGGGTTACTTTCGGGTATCGCGGCTCCGGCGCTGTGATTGGCCTGATGATGTCACCCCCCGCACATGCACGCGGGAGCTGCCGGTACGTGTCGTTGCTTTAGTTTGCTTGAGTGGGCATGTGCCGATGACGTTGGCACATGCATATACAGGGATATCTCCTAAACCATGCAGGTTTAGGAGATATCCAGTGTAACTACAGGTAAGCCTAAATATAGGCTTGCCTGTAGTATAAAGTGGTTGTAAAGGGTTTACAACCACTTTAACCGAGAGTGTCCGAAGCCTTGTTTTAAAGCAAGTGTAAACTAGTCCTCAGAGTTTTAGGCCTCATGCACACTGGAAGTTAAAATAACGGCAGTAGCTTTGCAGTGAGTTTTTCAACGTTTTTGCAATAGCTGGTTTTAGCGTTTTATTAGTGTTTTTTTTTAGCGTTTTTTTTTTCTCAATGGATCAAAAACGTCAATCGCTGGTGAGCCTGTGCTCCTCCTCCTAAAAGAAAACTGACCACGATACCATGGCTGCCGATCCAGATTACGTCTTGTGTTATCCCACTGTTTGTACCTTCCGTAGTCTGTACTTACCTGCCACCCCCTGCTCATTACTCCTGGCTTGTGCTACTGTGTATTCTCCTCCAGCCGCTCCTCCCCTCCTGTGTATCCACTGGCTGCACTTGTGTTCTATTGCCTTGGAAACACTGACACCCGGCGGCAAACGTCATTTTCTGAAATGACAATCTATGCCCCACAGTGTGCACACTAACCAGCAGGTCCGTGACTCGCTTGGGAGCAGAAAGGGATCACGTGACCTCCTTTTTTAAATCCATCACAGGCAAGTTAAAAAAATAAATAAATGCACTCAGATTAGGAACAAGGGTAGATGACTTTTCTTAAAAGAGAAGTTTGGGGATTTTTTTAAATTTTGTAATCATACTTACCTAGGTGGATGCAGCATAGGTCCCCCGCCTGCTCTAACACAGAGAACTGAGCAATTAAACACCAATGATTCAGCTCTCTCTAAGCAGAGAGCCGATGACTGTTAGTCCCGGCTCTCTGCTCTGTCCCCCCACTCTCAATGGAGCGCTGGGCTGTAGAGGGGACCGGAGTGGCCGGCTCAGCAGCTCGCTGGGAGGCTGAACTGGGTGCTTGGCCAGGCATGTGGGCGGATCCCAACCATAAAGTTGCGATCTTTCCTGAGCCTGGACCGCTTTGTGACTTTAGCCAACAGTGGGATTTACTGCCACTGCCTGCTCAAAAAGGAGTGCAGAACGAATGAGCTTTGGCTGTACTTCTCCTTTAGTGCCTATTCACACAGGGGCGACACGACTTGCAGGCCGACTCTGTGAGGCGACCTGCACACGACTTCAGCGGCGACTTGCAAAAAGACTTCTATATAGAAGTCAATGCAAGTTGCTGCAAGTCGCCCCCAAAATAGTACAGGAACCTTTTTCTAAGTTGGAGCGACTTGAGTCGCTCCTATTGGAACGGTTCCATTGTACAGAAAGGTCGCCCCTATGTGAACCGGCTCTTAAGGTTACAACTACTTTAATTGAACAAGCTGGCTATCATGCACAGCTGCACCAAATTCTGAGTGCTCGAGTTTTAGTAATCTCCTCCGTGTTTACTTTTATGGAGCTGTCATTCAGTAATGTTCCTGTACATAATCTTAGTGTGCCTTTGTTTATAGAGGAAAGACCAGTTGTGTAGTCGCTCCATCAGGTAAGAAGAAAACCAGTTGATAAAAAACATTTCTACAAATTTTTCCTTCTTTGGGACCCTTGGGCTTTTTATCTTTCTAGACAGACTTTGAGATTTGATTTACTAAAGGCAAATAGACTGTGCACTCTGCTCCAGAGTTTGGTAAACATGGTAAAGCTTCACTTTACAAAGAATATCACATGCATGAAAAAAAAAAAGCATTTTTGCTTGCACATGATTGGATGATGGAAGTCAGCAGAGCTTCCCATTATTTATTAAGCTCTGCGCAACTGCACTTGCGTTGTGCACAGTCTTTTTGCCATTAGTAAATGCAGTCCATTCCATTTCTACCTTAAAGGGATTGTAAACCCTCAAGGTTTTTCACCTTAACCGCTTGCCGACCGCTGCACACATGTACGTCGGCAGAATGGCACAGGCAGCCAAATGGGCATACCTGTATGTCCCTTTTTGAATTTGTCACCTATTGGGTGCGCGCGCACCCGCTGCACACCACGGGAGCATGCCCACGGGTCCCAGGAACTCTGTGTTTGTCGGTGCCCCGCGTTTGCGGTGAAGAGAGGCAGAATGGGGAGATGCCTTTGTAAACAAGGCATTTCCCTGTTCTGCCTAGTGACATGACAGAGATCCACTGCTCCCTGTCTTTGGGCTTCTTTATTTCTGCTGTTCAGTGCTCTCTTAAAGTATTTATGAACACACTGCATTAAGCCAAGGTTCACATTGCTGCGGGTTAGAAATCGTGCTAGTTCAGCTGAACTCGCACAATTTAAAATAGGCAAAACAGTCCGACTTCGGGGGCGATTTTGAGAGACATCTGTGTGGGTTCCTGCACAGATGTCTATTCAAATCACCCCCGAAGTCCCCAAAAGTAGTTCCTGTACTGTTCCTCCTGTTTACTTCCCCTCTGCGCACCGACGCAAGCGTGCATCGGGGAAGTTCTGTGTTGGCTGTGACACAGCCAATCACAGATCGTGCTAAATGGCCAATCACAGCGGCCATTTAGCACTCGACCGGCTTGTCCAACGAGAGGTGATCTCATATGTAAACATATGAGATCACCCCTCATCGCCGGCTCTCCCTCCTCACACAGACAGCGTGTGAGGAGGGAGAGCTTCCGTGCTGCAGCTGCAGCGTCAGTGAAACGTGAGTGAACAGTAAAGTGTTTTTTTTTATCTTCTTATATCACTGGTATCTAGCACACCTAGGGCCATATCCCACTGGCACTTAATAGATTTTATATCTAGATGGAAGTATATATTTTTTTGGTTTCATACGTTTTTATTGATGTTAAAGAGGCATACAAGTAACATATCAAATGTTATGACATTAATACATCACAATGTAATAGGTAGACAATTGGATCATTTGTGGGAGGAACATGAAAACACGCATACAGAAGAACATTCTTATTTGTGTTCGAGCATCTCTATTAGTGGGTCTATATTTCAAGGTAACCATACAAGAAAATTGTATATTGGTGTCTGCATAGAGTCTTTATATATGTTATCTTTCGGGAGAAATTTCTAGCTATAAGGATATTGTGTTTTGTTTTTATTATTTTTTTATTAGGAGGAGCATGTGATGTAAAGGAAAAAAGGGAAGTGGAAAGTAATCACAGGAGGAGGGGGTAAAGGGCCAGGAGGGAGGGGGGAGAAAAGAAAGGGGTAAAGGGGGTGAAGAGAAAGGGGAAAAAAAGAGGGGAAGGGGGAGCTGGATTCTCTTCTCTCTCTGCTTGACCTATATTAGGCATAGTAATGGTTTATTGGGGTAATCATTCATTCTGATGTGTAATGGATGGTCCCTATATACAATTGTGTCACACTAGGGACCAAGAGAAGATAGTCGGGTTATGAATTTGCTGATTTCTGTTTCTATCAAGCGGTTATGTGAAGTAGAGGTTAACAGATGTTTTCTGCATATGCAGATGTTGTCATATAGTGTTGCCAACAGTACCATGTTGATGTGAATTTGAATATAATTTTCTGTGAGATACTGATGAGTTCTTCTATATTGTTTGAGCCTGTGGTACCATTCCTCTTTTGTTGGGATGGCAGAAGTGCGTGTTTACAGTGTTTGGCAACGTTTATCATAAACATTGTTAATAATTGGAGGTAACGTTTCTTTGTAACATTCGTATGTTGTAGATGTAGGTATGTAGGTATTGTGCTGGAGAGAATTTGACTTTCTCTAAAGTAACAGAGAGAATAGGGTTGTGTACCAATTTCCAAAATGGTTGGCTATTAGGACACGACCACCCAATGTGCATCATTGATCCATCATCGGCATCACATCGCCAACATCTATTGTCGCTCAAGTTATCGTATTTTTTGTTCAAAGCAGGGGTTCTGTACCATGTCATAAAAATCTTAAACCAACATTCTTGTGTGGTGATGTTAAGGGAACCTTTGTGTATATAAGAGAAGATGGACTCCCATTTGGGAATGGTGAAGTTTGTGTTTAGATCACGTTCCCATGCTAGACAAGGGGGGGTAGAGAAGGATGAGTGATCTTTAAATAAAGAAGAGTCTAGTTCAGAGATAAGGTGTCTTTGGGGATTTTGTTTTTAGTGCATAGGGATTTAAGAGTAGATAGAGGTTTTTTCCAGTGGTGTGCAGTATCCGGCCTAGTCAGGAAGTGTTTCGTTTGCATATATGTCCAAGATGGTATAGTGTGAGGAGCTAGCTTGGTGTTGAGGGCTTCTAATGATGAGAGAGCTTCTGTGAAAAAGGTCAATTGCCAAAGCTTCTATGTGGGGCCAGATCTTGCATAGGAAGTTGTCATATGTGCCAGGGAGGAAATCTGGGTTGGCCCATAATGGGGTTAAAGGGTTCAACCATGGAGTTGGGTTTGCATTTCTGTTAGACGTACGGAAGACTTCCAAAGTAGGCCCAATTGGTAGATGGAGTTTGATTTGAGAGGCGATGTGTTGAGGGTGAATCCATGGTAAGGATCTCAGCCATTGAGAGGTCACTATGTGCTCTAACGTAATCCAGTCTTTTACCGTGTGAGGTATGTTCCAATCTACTACTCGGGCTAGGTGGGTTGCCCAGTAATAGCGGCGCAAGTCAGGAAGTGCGGTTCCCCTTTACTCTTTGGAAGGGTGAAGCGGTCAAATTTACTTCTAGGAGGTTTGCCTCTCCAGATGACAGATGAACATGCTTGTCGAAAGGAGGAAAAGTAGGAATTTATTTGGGCATTGTGAGACCGTATCTAGGGATAATGTTATATTCAGGGAATTAGATTTTGAATGGTTGATTTTTAGATTGGCGAGTGTCTGGAAATGTTTTAGGTCTTTTAGTAGGAGTAGGAGGTCGTCCACAAATGCCACGACTGTGCATGTCTGGTTTTCGATACTGATACCTTTTGATATCTGGATGGGTACATATTTTATTCAGATGGGGTTCGAGTGTAAGGACAAAGATTATTGGGGATAGTGGGCATCCCTATCAAGTTCCATTATGAAGATGAAAGGTATTTGACAGGTGGCCATTAGCACATACTCTTGCTGTAGAGTCTGACTATAGGGCTCTTATGTATGATCGCATTAGATCTGGTAGGCCAATGAATTCAAGAACTGCATCCATCTAGTCCCAGGCCACTCTGTCAAACACCTTCTCGGCATCTAGGGAAAGGAAAAAGCCTTGTTTTGTATTGTAGTTGAGCCAGTGGTGGAGGTTTAGGGCCTTAATTGTGTTGTCCCTACTTTCTCTGCTGGGTATAAATCCTACTTGAACAAGGGAGATTAAGGAAGGAAGAAGTGATATCAAGCGGTTAGCAAGGATTTTGGCATATATTTTAACATCAACATTAGTGAGTGATATTGGACGATAGTTTGTGACAAGGAAGATGTCTTTTCCTTCTTTTGGGATGACCACTATGTGTGCTTCTAGAAGTTGTTGGGAGGGCTGGGTTTCGGATTGGAATGAGTGAAAGGCTAATAGAAAGCGATTTTTTTTTTTTTGAAGGTTTTATAAAATTGTAATGGTAGACCATCGGGGCTGGGTGCTTTGCCTACTTTCATATCTTTGAGAGCCTTTTCAAGTTCCTCCTCAGAGATGGGGGCGTCAAGTTTATGTGAGGCATCTGTGGAGATTGGTGAGGAGCCATATTTTGTAAGAAACTCTTGTATATTGTGAGCCATTGTTTCAGTACCGTAGGGGCATTTGGGGTTGGAGGAGATGTTGTATAGCTCTTGGTAATATTTTTCAATTTGCTTTGCTATCTCTTTATTAAAGGAATGTAGATTCCCCGGTTTGTCGTTTGTGGTGGATTGTAGCGCTACTCTTTGTTTTGTATTGCCCTGGCAAGGAGCCCACCACTTTTGTTTCCTTGTTCATAGTAAATTTTATGTTGTAGAATATACAGAGATTTTATATCCGTATCCCTTTTGACAGTATTTTTTTTTCCTTCAGTTTTCTCCCTTGGTATTTAGTGTGTGTGTTCCCCATCGTCTAGTGTTTTTTCTGCTTATTGACATGTGTAGTGCTTAGCAGCTTGTGGATTATCCAGTATTTGTAAATCCTGGCTGGGCAGTCATAGGGGGGCCATGGTGATTTGCTGAGATGAATTTTTCCTGGCTGACTGCTTATGCTTTCTTCCTAGACAGTGCTTTATTCTCCTGTCTTCATAACATCAAACATGAAAAGTTTGGCATTTGCCCACTGGCTCCTAGCTTACACTGCCCAGCTCCTGAATTGTCAATTATTTTGTCAACTTCAATAACTTGAAAATAGTCTGTTTATTGGCAGAGAGTATTCTGTTATCAGGAACATGATTATAATGGAAATATACCAACTACAGTTAGTCAGAACAGTTTGGGCAGCAGGGAGGAATATAATAACAATAATTAAAGGGCAAACCCCAGTCAGAAAGAAAAAGTGTAAACATTAAAGCGGTATTAAACCCAAAAGCAAATATTTATTATATTGCGGCTTGCAAATTCTTAGAGGTGGTGGCTGCATTTGTTTTCTTTATTTTAAGGCTTGCTTTCTCCTTTTTTCGCCTGGTGAACTGTCTTGCAGATGTAGCAGTTAGAGGATGAAGACAAACGATTTAACACTGACTTACAATGATCTGCTTTTATTTATTTATATCAAACCTTTATCCCAAAAGGGAAAAAACTATTTTAACTGACTATAACGTGTTGTGTGAGGAAGGGTAACCTGTTGGTTGCTATACTCGCCTACCCCTGGTTTCCCTTTGTCTCTTTTAGCCCCCCCCCCCCCCTCCTCTCTTGTCTTTCCCACCTCCTCCCCACTCCCCCTCTTACCCCCCCCCCCCCCCCCCTTTGTTTTTTGCTGCTAATTTCTTTATCAATGCTGCTATGCCTTGCTGGACTATGTATGTTTGGCTATAGTCTTTGTCCTCTATATTTGCATTGTTCCATGTCAAATTGTTTTTGGTTCTTCCATGTATTGCTTAAATAATTCAGGAAACACTCCTGTTTTGTAAAAAAAAATAAAAAAAAAATCTGTACAAAGTACATCTAACACTCCCCTCCCTCCAGATTAACAAAGTTGTTGCCCAAAGGTGCTCATTCATCCAGAGTGGGGCACTCTAATACAGGAGGTGTGTTACTGGCCAGATCAGGTGAAAACAGAGGGGGAAAGGCCTAAAAAAAAAAGGAAACTAATGCAATCCCCATATCTGATTGGTAAGCTGCAATATATTACATTTTTGGTTTTGGGTTTAACCACTTTAAGACCAGCCTCGTTTTGGATTTTAGGTGTTTACATGTTTAAAACAGTTTTTTTTGCTAGAAAAAAACTTAGAACCCCCACATTATATATTTTTTTTTCACACCATATTTGCGCAGCGGTCTTGCAAGCGCACTTTTTTTGGGAAAAAATCACTTTTTTGAATAAAAAAATAAGACAACAGTAAAGTTAGTCCAATTTTTTTATATATTGTGAAAGATAATGTTATGCCGAGTAAATTGATACCTAACATGTCACGCTTCAAAATTGCACCCGCTCGTGGAATGGCATCAAACTTTTACCCTCAAAAATCTGCATAGGCGACGTTTAAAAAATTCTACAGGTTGCATATTTTGCGTTACAGAGGAGGTCTACAGCTATAATTATTGCTCTCGCTCTACCGATCGCGGCGATACCTCACATGTGTGGTTTGACCACCGTTTTCATATGCGGGCGCTACTCACGTATGCGTTCGCTTCTGCGCACAAGCTCGTCGGGACGGGGCGCTTTAAAAAAATTTTTTTTGTTTTTATTATTTATTTTTCTTGATTTTATTTATTTTTCTTGATTTTTTTATTTATTTTTACACTGTTTTTTTAAAAAAAATTTAATTGGCTCACTTTTATTCCTATTACAAGGAATGTAAACATTCCTTGTAATAGAAAAAAGCATGACAGGTCCTCTTAAATATGAGATCTGGAGTCAAAAAGTACTCAGATCTCATATTTGGACTTCAATGAAAAAAAAAAAAAAAAATGTCATTTAAAAAAATACATTTGAAAATTCCTCTTTAACCACTTTCAGACCGGACCAATTTGCAGCCAAAGGACCAGGCCCCTTTTTGCGATTCGGCACTGCGTCGCTTTAACTGACAATTGCGCGGTCGTGCGATGTGGCTCCCAAACAAAATTGACGTCCTTTTTTTCTTACAAATAGAGCTTTCTTTTGGTGGTATTTGATCGCCCCTGCGGTTTTTATTTTTTGCGCTATAAACAAAAATAGAGCGACAATTTTGAAAAAAATGCATTATTTTTTATTTTTTGCTATAATAAATATCCCCAAAAAATATATAAAAAAAACGTTTTTTTTTTTTTTCCCTCAGTTTAGGCCGATACATATTCTTCTACATATTTTTGGTAAAAAAAAATCGCAATATGCGATTATTGATCGGTTTGCGCATAAGTTATAGCGTTTACAAGATAGGGGATAGTTTTATAGCATTTTTATTAATATTTTTTTTTTTTTATTAGTAATGGCGGATATCTGCGATTTTTTTTTTTTTTGTGACTGCGACATTATGGCGGACACATCGGACATTTTTGACACATTTTTTACAGCAATTAATGCATTTAAATGCATTGATTTCTGTATAAATGACACTGGCAGTGAAGGGGTTAACCACAAGGTGGCAGTGTAACAGTTAAGTATGCCTAGGTGTGTGTTTTTTACTGGGGGGGGGCGTGGCTGTCAGCTAGTGAATGCTGATCCTGCTCCAATCACAGGGAGCAGAGATC